>JBBYHH010211063.1:0-13394 GCA_038382905.1 Daphne laureola | reverse complement strand
CTTTATAGAGTTTTGAACCATCATGCTCCTTTTTAATCCGATACACCCATTTGTTGTGAAGTGTCTTCTTCCCTATGGGTAACTCAACTAGTTCCCATGTCTGGTTAGAAATCAAAGACTTCATCTCATCTTTCATAACAAGCTCCCACTTACTTGAATCACTAGTCTGACAAGCTTCATCATAGCATTCAGGCTCCCCTTCATCAGTCAAAAATAAATAATCTATGTATCTCATGTTAGGCTTACGAGGTTGAGAAGACCTTCTCAATACAGGAGCTGGAGTAGGAGGTTGTTCTATGTCAGACTCTTGAACACTACCTTCCTCAACGGGCTCCTCTAACTGAGGATTTTTTATAATCAGCTCTGTCACAAGACTATCTGGAACATAATTTACATCAGTAAATATTCACCCACTCTGTTCTGAGTCGCTGGCATCAATTTTATGTTTGTCCTTATACATCACTCTTTCATTGAAAATCACATCTCTGCTATACGGATCATCTTCTTGTTTTCGTCATCCCAAATTCGGTAGCCAAACTCATCCTCGCCATAGCCGATGAAAGTGCAATTCTTATATTTGGGATCAAGCTTATTCCTACCTTGATCACTAATATACACATATGCAACACAACTGAAAACTTTTAGATGTGATAGTTTTATCTCTTCTCCGCTTCATACCTGCTCTGGTATTCTATACTCCAACGGGACTGATGGACCTCTATTGATCAAATATGCAGATGTGTTAATAGCCTCTGCCCAAAACTGTTTTGGCAGGCCACACTGCATACGCATGCTTTTGGCTCTTTTTGACAATGTACGATTCATACGTTCAGCTACACCATTGTGTTGAGGTGTACCCGACACAGTTCTCTCCATTCTAATTTTGTGTTTATAACAAAATGTTTTGAAACCGGTGTCTTCATATTCATCACCATTGTTGGATCTGAGCTTCTTAATCTTCAAACATGTCTCATTTTCAACCATAGCTTTCCATCTCTTGAAATCCTCAAACACTTCTGACTTGTTCTTCAGAAAGTAAACTCATAACTTCCGAGAATGATCATCGATAAAAGTCATGAAGTAATGTTTTCCTCCAATGGATGAAACAGTTGTTGCCCAAATATCAGAGTGAACAAGCTCCAACCTTTCCTTCTTTGGGGTTCTGCCACTTGTCTGAAAGCTAACCCTCTTCTGCTTTCCAAGTATGCATTCTTCGCACATGTCTATCTGAATTGACTGTAGACCTGGAATTTTTCCCTTCGAGTGCATTATTTTCATCCCCTTCTCACTCATGTGGCCAAGTCTCTGGTGCCACATACTGGAATTCTCATTCCCAACTGCAACCGCAATTGAACAACATGCCACTGCTGTCATGTAAAGAGTACCACTCTTTTTACCATGAGCAACTGTCATTGCTCCTTTTGAAATCTTCCAATTATCTCCATGGAAGTTCGTAGTGTAGCCTTCGCTAGCCAACTGGCCTACTGAAATCAAGTTCTTTCTTAGGTCGGGGATATGTCTAACATCTTTTAGCTCCCAAATAGACTCATTCAACTTGATCTTCACTACACCTTTACCAATGATGTCGCAGGGTTGATCATCGCCGAGGTAAACCTTTCCGAGGCTTCCAGGAACATACCTCTCGAAGAATTCTTTCTTCGAAGTAGCGTGAAATGATTCCCTAGAGTCTAATACCCAAGACTCTTATTTGCTCTCCAAAGAGCATATCAATGCATCATCTCCTTCTAAGGTGGAAGTAAGATTTGCCTCCGTCTTCGCCTCTTGGTTCTTCAGTGCACTCTTGCACTGATTTTCATAATGCTCGGTCTTCCCACTGTTCCAACACTCAATAATCTTCGAGCTTTGGAAATTACTAGGATTCCTGGATTTGGACCTCTTATCATTTGATCTACCTCAATAGTTCGATCTACCGCGTTCATTTTCGCTAGTTGAATTTATTCCTCTTGACTCTTTATGCAATACTGAAGAGGCTGATGATTCACCCGACTCTCTCCGTCGAATCTCTTCACTGAGAACCAGATCACGAATATCATCAAATTTCAACTTATTACTTTCTGATGAGCTACTCACTACTGTGACTGTAGTGTTCCAGCTTTCTAGTAGAGATGATAAAAGAATTAAACCTCGGACTTGTTCATCAAATTCAATTCCAACCGAGCTCAATTATGTTGTAACTGTATTGAGTTCATTGAGATGTTGGGCTACCGATGAGCCTTCCTTCATCCGCAAATTGAATAACTGCCACATTAAATGAACTTTGTTAGAGGCTGATGACTTCTCATACATAGTAGAGAGAGCTGCCAAAAGACCCGCCGTGATCTTTTCCTTTGCTATGTTGAAAGCAATATTGCGGGATAACATCAACCGAATAACTCTGAGGGCTTGTCTATCGAAAAGAGTCAACTCTTCATCTTTCATACCCTCCGGCTTCTCATTTGAAAGAGGCTGATAAAAAAATTTCTGATAAAGATAATCTTCAATCTGCAGCTTCCAAAGCCCGAAATCTCCACCATCGAACTTGTTGAGCTTCACCTTTCCTTCGTCTGTAGGCATCACTCCCACTCAAATATGATAACTTTGGGTTGTAATAAATTAGCTCTGATATCAGTTATTGAGAAAAATAATAATATTTGAGCAATTTAAATTTGTAAAAAATAAAAAGGACCACAAAAGGAATAATTATAAACTTTAGACTTTCCTTAGTAAAAAAGCTTTTTCTTTCTTCTTTCTTTTCTCCGGGATGCTTTTAAATGAATACAACAGATGTATTTATACTAATTCTTTTTACTATTCTAACATTAGCCTACCTTTAGTTTAGGAGAGAAACTTTCATTACCGCAGTTTTACTTTCTTTATTTCTTTAATCCCTAAGCACTTGTAGGGAACATAACATTAATCAACAGATTAATCATAGTAGCATTAAATTAATTTACCAGAAATGCGGGAAGAATCGAACAACCAAGCTTCCTCTGGTAGCAGTCACGAATCACAATAATAGTAGCCTTGCCAGTAGACTCATGATGCCTCGCCGGAACCAAGCTTCCTCCGTCATCGATAACCAAACATCCTCTGTCACCGGTAAGCAGACGTTCCTCTTTGGCTGAATCGAACAACCTCTCAACTCGACCACCGCCAATTAAATTAAACGATCGAAGAGGATAACCGGTGATCGATTGGTGATTTGCAGGCATTTGGGAGTTTAAGTTTCGGTGGTCGATGGATAATTCATCGGTGGTCAATGTTGTTAGGGATTTAAGAAATTTTGGCAAAGAGTGGAATTGAGCTGAAGGGTTCAACCGTCAAAGTGTAAATGGATTTGGGCTGAAAATATAATGGACCAGCTTAAGGTCCCACTCATAAAAACTGGACCAAAAAAAATTGGATTGAAAATATAGGACCATTTTCTAATGATTAGTTCGTCTGAAATGGTCATAAATGCCCCAAAAGGGGCGTGGCGATAAGTCGATAACACTATAAGGCAAACATAATATGTTCAGTCATTTTTGCATATTTGTATATTCACAGATTTCAAGCTGGAACAAGAAAAAACAAAAAAAAAAATGCACCAATTCCATGGGTTCTCCATTGTATCCCCATTTGAGTGTGGCTCTTCATAAAGATATGAAAAAAGATTTATTTGTCTGTTGTGTGATCATGTCTATGTTAAAACAAGTGAAAAGTAAACAAAAACAGATGAAAAGTCAATCTTTACATTATTTCGGGAAAAAGTCTTTTTGCCATCAACGTTTGGTCAAAAATTCATTTTTGTCACTATTTTAAAATATGATCTTTTACCATTAACGTTTTATCTTTGGACCCTTTTTGTTATCGATATTTATTTTTTTTACCTTATTTACCATTAGACCGTTAACGGATGAAATATTCTAAGAATATTCCGTAACAGACTATTTTTTTATAATCAATTTGAAGTCAAACTTTTAATATGAAAAAAATTAATCCTAAATTTGTAAAAGTTACAATCCTGCCCCTCTTCTGTCGACACCCTTTTCTCCTTCGCCTTCCTCCTCGTCTTCGCCACCTTGTTCTGCATCTTCACCACCCAAACTCTCTGGAGCTTCTCCTCGGTCTTGCTTCCACCCACATCTAGCACTGCCACCAAATCAATTAACGCGCGATGAGAATTCATCAAATTTGAAAGACCATCCAGGATTTGGATTGACGAAGACGGGTTGGACCCAAGAGCAACAAGTCTGGGACTCTTGTTCGCTCTTGGAGTTGTAATTTTACATTGCGACCTCGGACTTTCATCAATCATATCATTTTCGCCATAGCTGTGAGATAACGTATATGCGTTGGTGAAGGATTGTTTTCGCTAGAGATAAAAAAAACTGATATTGGCACAACTTCTAGAACTGGTGCTTGTACCTGGACTCTGTTGATTTTCTAGAGCTCTGGTTCCAAAATCCATTAGAATTGTCATGCAAATGGTCCAAAATCCGTTGGAATTGTCATGCAAATGGTCCTACACCATCCAATACCAATATTTTTCTTTTCAATTCTTAAAACTTTGGATTGGTTTGTATTTTACGTTCAAGAAATTAAGGTTGGAGGTGCGAAAGAAAATTGATTTTATTTGGATCAATCAAAGAAAAACTCAAAACAGAAAAAGGGAACATCGATAAGAGCATGAGTTCAAAGGGAGAACAAAAAGAGACAAACTTTATGATAGGAGAGGATTAAAATATGGAGTTAAGGATTAAAATGAAAAATGATTTAGAATGTGAGTAGATTGGAGACTAGAGAAGATTAAACTTGATGATAAAATAGGACCGGTTTTTTAAATAATGGAGAAAAAAATGACTTTTTACAAAACATTAATAGTAAAAAGGGAGCTTTTCCCTATTGTTTCTTT
Organism: Daphne laureola; assembly: GCA_038382905.1. Lineage (NCBI taxonomy): Eukaryota > Viridiplantae > Streptophyta > Magnoliopsida > Malvales > Thymelaeaceae > Daphne > Daphne laureola. The sequence goes on along the minus strand of JBBYHH010211063.1, from coordinate 8,500 downwards.
CAATGGTTAGTTCTATCCCAAGTGAAGATCTACATTGGAGACTAGGGAGCATTTAGGGCATCGAGTTGCTTCCGGAGTTCTTCAAGGTCATCTGTGACAGTCTCTGCAATTCGTGGTTCAGGAAGTGGGTTATGTTCATCGGCACTTGGGAGCTCATGGACCAATCCTTCCGGAAGAGCACCTGTACAAGTATTAATGTATAATAAGAATGAATAGGAATGGAATGATCTCAAACAGATCCTACTCCCTCCATCCCATAAAAGTTGAAAAATATTCTTTTTGGGTTGTTCCAGAGAAATGGAAACAATTCTTTTTTAAGGAAACTTTGAACAACATTTTTACCCTATTACTCTCAATTTCCCATCTCCATCCAAAAGTTACTTTTCTCTTATACTCAACTTACTTTTTAGCTTCATTTTTTTATACATAGAGGGAAGAGGATTGGGGATTGTGGAGGCTTGATCTTAAGACCTTCATCTCGTCTCTTTAGGAGCTTAGCCATTAGACTAGAGACTCCGGACATTTAACCTCAAGTTTTCAACACTTCATTATCTTCATACAAAGTCAAATATTTCAACTTTGTGGGATAGAGGAAGTATTTAACTGAGAAATAAATTTACCTTGAAAGGAAATGAATTCATGACTAAATTATTGATGAAAAGCAGAAAAGTAAGATGACTATATGACGAGAATAAATTTATCTTGAAAGCAAATGAATTCATGACTAAATTATTGATGAGAAGTAGAAAAGTAAGAGGACTATATGACGAGAACAAGTCCAATGAGAAAAACAAATATCCGCGAATTAACTGGAAATGGAGGGAGGTGAACTTACCTGAGATTGCAGTTCCTGAGCTTTCAACTTCACTGTCATCCACCACACTGAAGAAGAAAGAGATGAACATATAAGTAATTTACACTCTCAAGTATCAAGGGACTGTACCGAGCTATGCAGAGTGTATAACACACGAGACAAACATGAGAGAAAGATGCAAATACATTGTTAGTTTATCAAATTATCTAATTCGGCCAGTCATAAACATAGAACTGAAAACATCATCCAGAAAGCATGTAAAAACAATTGTTGGGTACACATGTATTTCCAAATCAAACACATGCTCTTGCAGGGCTTTTATGAACGGTTGTGACCCTTGCCTTATATTCCAATCGTTATCGGAGTGTAGTGGAGCTTCACTAACTAATAATGCTTCAGATTCCTTCTTCGCTTTAGCTGCAGCATCTCTAGTTGGCTTTGCAAGAAAATAATCATTCTGTAAAATGATAATTCACCCAAGAATGAGAAGAATGCCAAACATCTGAGTCAAACTCTAGTAGGTATAAATCGAGGATATCAGCTAGTCCTTTGATATGATTGGGCCTCATCATCCCTTACCTGCCGTTCGACACAAGCAGCATTTGAACAATGAGGATTGGGCTTCATTTCCATAGTGGGGAAGTAATCTTTGAGAGAGCTATATCCCTGAGAACACCAACACAGCTAGAGTGTTTTAACACCCTCACAATTTTTATCAGCCTTTCGGCCAAGGGAGACCACTGAAAATGAATATAGTAGAACCTAAGAAGTCTTCAAGGACCTCAATTAAATATGAAAGGAAGTTAGTTTTATTTATTTCAAGTTATCGGTTTAATATGAACATACCAAATAGGTTGACACATTTCCAAATCTCAGTAAGAATTTGAGAGTGTTCTGAACAAGAAGCCCCGCAACAACTCCCTGAATACCAAGTCAAATTAGAGGACAACAAGAAAAAACCAGAACATGCTTTTGCGCATCGAAAGGAGCAAAGCCATTTCAGACTTCATATAAACGAAAAGACAAGAAAGAAAAGCAAAGCAATTCACCATTGTAGTGGGCAAAGATGCTGCACAGACTCCCTCACGCTTAAGTGTCCTTTCATCCACTCCAGAAGCAACAACCTATAATATAGAACTGATTACTATTCAGTATATTATATACTCCCTCCGTCCCAAGCTTGTTGTCACAACATCCAAAAAAAATTGTCCTCAATGAAATGGCATTTTCCCACTTTTATTTTATTTCAGTCCAATTTTACCCTTGCACATGTACTCACTCAGAGTCTTGGGAGTGGGTTGTGAGGGGTGGGAATGAGTTTGGAATGGGATAATGATGGAAACGTATGTAAAATGAGTTAATAACCAAAGATAATCTTAATCTATACAAAAAAGCTAAAAGTGATAACCCATTTGAGACGGAGAGAGTAGAAGTTAGTATGCATGAACAGCTAGAAGTGACAGCAATAATTGAGCTAAACACCATCTTGTCTTACCAATGGAGGTGCACAAGCAAAACAAGCAGTTTCTCCTGGAATGAGCAATTGTATGTGACCAGAAACTGCATCTTCCGACACACCTGCCAAGATATTCATGTTTTTTGTTAAGTTGCAAGGAGACTCGAAGGGTGAGTAGATCAGATGTGTATACATGAAATAAATATATACAGGATCAGCAATAAATTAAAAAAATTGGCCACCCAAATGACAAGAGATGATATATCAAATTATTAACTGCAATAAGCAAATTCCTTCATATCTGCTCATATTTGTCCTGGAAAATATTTTCTACAGCACCCTGCATTACATGCGTCCAGCATAAAAATAAAACGGGCAGGTAAAGATAGTGAAACAGTGCATATGGATAAAGTTTGTCCTAAATGTAACTGTTAGAATTATTATTATCTCTTTTAGGGTTATGTCTCCTATTAGCATTAGTACTCGTGTTAGTACTAGGATTCCTATCTAGATTAGTATTAGTACTAGGTTTCCTATCTCTATTAGTACTAGGTTCTCTATCTCTTTTAGGATTGTAAGTTCCCTATTATATAAAGGGCAGGGCTCTTGTGAATTAATTAAGCCCTTAGTCTATTCTACTCATAAATCTAATAGTATGTTTTGTTTAATTTCTCCCCCTAATGTTTATCGTTTTCTGCAATAAGAAGCTATTTAACACCTTTCATTTGCATGATGATTTCACAGTATAAGTCTTGTAATGAAACATAATTATAGCAACTTGTCAACTCGTCACCACTTCATAATAATTTTCCATACAAGAGGAGAAAACCTAAGTGATGACTGTTTTGAAATTGCATCTCATTATTCTCAAGATAGAGGATTGCGGCAGCAAGAGCAGCCTGTGTAAACCGCTGCCAGTATGTTTTCTTGTATTAACTTATACAGTGTTCACTAACTTTAAAATAATAAACCTCATCCCACCATCCTCAACATAGTTGAAAACTGAGTGCAGTGTGATGATGGTGGTAATGAAGAAAATGTACGCAAAATATAGCAGAATTTATATTTAGGGCTCATCTAGCACTTTGTTATCTTTCTACCGGGTGTCGTTAACGTTCTTTTCATCTTCTTTTCCTTTGAGTTGGTTCCATCAGGCGCCTTAACTTACTCTATTTCTTTGACTTGAACCTGATTTGGATTGTCAGGGTGATGTGGTTTTCCTCTCTCCACCATGGGGAGGTCCATCTTATAAAAGCATTCAAAATTTCACCTTGGATCTGTTGAAACCAAGACATGGGTACATGTTTGATTTAATTAATTGAATCTCTTGAGTATCATTACTAGAATATCCTCATTTTCTCTGGTGCTTTTTGTTAGAGGTGACACTTCAAAATCAACATATTTACGCATGATTGATGGTTCAAATACAGGGCGAGACATACCAAAATGATTTTAAGTACTGGATACATGAAAAGAGATGAGTTTATGTGATTGATTATAAGTGCTGGACTCTTAGCTGCCCATGTTGGATCAGTGTAGGCATACAACAGATCTATTAGATCAGTAAACATATGTTCAGGGTTGAAAAGAAAGAATGTTATTTGTTTGAGTACTAGATTTTCTATATGCAACTATAACGGGTGTTCATTTGAGTTTTCCGTAGCCACTGAATTTGCTGGTATCATATTTACATTAAAAAGGTGCGAATACTTGTATTGTCTACCAAATCATGGCTATGCTAAGATTTCTTCTGATAGACCCTTCTTAGGTGTTATATAACCTACGATAGCTGAAAGTTCAAATGGTGTTTGTTATTGTGGTGAGATCCCTTCAACTACTAAAGATTGGTTTCTGGCTGGATCCTTTAATACTCCTATGATACTGTAGCCCAAGGTTGCTCTTGCCTGTTGGTTTTAGGCTGTGGTTTCACGGTCCACATGATTGGTCTTTTTATTGTTTCAACCACACTGCATATCATTGTAAAAGGATATATGATTGTTATCAACTACACTGCATATCATTGTAAAAGGGAGCCTAATCTATTTTGCTATCTTCTGTAGATATTCAATATTTCAAGCAGGCCAAAGCATTTCACCTAATGTCATCATGTTTTTACCTCGAAATGTTAACTTACATCAAGTTGAAGAACTGTCGTGGTTGTCCTCCCCTCCTCTAGACATCAAGGTGTGGCATAGTATTTCTAGAGACTACCAGAGTGATCTCTCCAAATTGATCCATTATCTAATCTTGCTTTATTGCGTCTCAATATGCAGATCGAAGAGAACTATGTAGAAGGAAAGTTCAAGGGAATCACTGTCTACTTTGGTGATCTTGCAAGCAGGCAAGTTTTAGAAACGTGATTGCACATGTCTGTCTTCTTTTTTCTGAATTCTTCAGAAAGATGATTAAATATTTATCTCGACAGAATTCTAATCTCAGCATACGAGGTGCCCAGCAATTCTAACTATAATACGAGTATATATGGACTTTAGAAAGTTATTAAGTAGTAATTCAGGTGAAGCCTCTTATCCAAATTCAAAGGCCAATTGACTAAAAAACTGCAATTAGTGAAAATGTAGCTGAGCAAGCTGCACAAAGGAAGAGGGAACACCTGGAAATTGTTATTATTTCCATTTTCCCTCTAAATTTGGACGGGTTTATCAGGTGCAAAATAAGCAAGCGCCGAAAAGAAGAGAACTAAGATAAAGGCTAAAATTTGGCTGAAGATACTGCAATTGACTCAATTATCACATGATTATCGTAGCCAACATGCAGTCCTGCATGGTGAGTGCCTAATCCAACTATAAATAAGTAAGATAATGTCCAATGACAACATAGTACGCTACAAAATTCAGTACTTTTCTATAAGCTAGCCCTTGATACCGCTGTCAGTTTGACCTATTAGATATTAGAGGGTCGATGTCCAAGGATAAACTTGTGCCAGTGTCAAAACCTGAAAATGTTGAAAGGGAAGCAGCATCCCAGGAATCACGTGTTTGACCATCAAGAATATTGATTTCTTCATGATGCTGTGGGGTCTTGATCTCCTTATGCATTTGTGAAATGCGTGCCAATTCAATTGCAGTTTCCTTCATGTTTGGGCGCTTTCTTCCACTCAAATTTAAGCATTTGTTTGCCAATCTAGCCATTGCTACTATATTGTCTATTTCAGCATTCTCCCTCAACTCAGGATCTAGAATACTGAATAGCTTGTTCTCTTCCATTGAAAGAATGAAATGAGTTGCTAAACTCCTTCCTTCTTGCACTCTTGTTGAAGATATTGGCTTTTCTCTGGTCAGCAACTCAACAAGGACTACTCCGAAACTGTAAACATCACTCTTTTCGGTGAACTGGCTTGATTGGAAATACTCCGGGTCCAAGTATCCAAATGTGCCTTGCACATGTGTAGTCAGATGGGTTTGGTCTATGGCTATGGTTCTTGATGTTCCGAAGTCTGAAACTTTTGCTCTGTACTTCTCGTCTAATAGGATGTTCGTTGACTTGATATCTCGATGATATATTGGAACTGATGCTGCAGAGTGCAGATATGCAACAGCTGCTGCAACTTCAGAGGCAATTCTTAGTCGAATTTCCCATGTTAATGGGAACTCCTCATTCTCTTCATGTATATATTGGTAGAGAGTGCCATTGGGGATGTATTCATAAACCAGGAGAGGAACTTGCGTCTCTAAGCAACAGCCCAAGAGTTTGACCACATTTCTATGATTGATCTGCGAGAGGATGACAACCTCGTTAATGAAACCTTCAAGTTGTGCCTCATCAACAACTTTAGCTTTTTTCACTGCTACAATTCGCCCATCATCTAACATTCCTTTGTAAACCGTGCCTTGGCCTCCTTGACCCAATATTCTGTTCTTATTGAAATTGTCAGTGGCCCTCTCCAAATCCTTTGAGGTAAATAATCTAGTCTTCTCTACATTGCCTTCACTTGAAGATAATTGCTGCTGCAACAACAGTCCTCCGTTTTGTTTGAAAAACTTCTCCTTGAGCTTCACCTCTCTTCTCCTTTTCAACCATTTGTACATCCACCATCCACCAATTGGTAGGCACAGCAGACCAATTCCCAGAGAAAGTCCTGTACAAGGAAAGAATCAGCTAGGTTTTTTTTTTAACTTAACGAAACCAAATAGGAGTACTATCTTGTTAAGGGTGCTCTGCCAGATGCAAGATAAAGCAATCCTAAGGAGCAAGACCAATTAAACGTGTACTGCTTAGTTTGCTTCTCAGAAAGAAGTTGGTGGGTGTTGTTATATCTTCTTCCCTAATTAATTGGGATAGAAACTTGAAAGATAGATGAATGGCCCCCTTTTGAGGACTGCTGGTAGTGCATGTGTATGGTGAAGAAGGCTTACCCAATATGATTGGCCAGGTTTTCTTGCTTTCACACTCATACGACCCCGGTGTATTCACACATTTCTTTCCATGGCATTGGTAGTACCCCGATCGACGTGAAGGGTCCTCACATTCATCAATATCTGAAGAAAGAGGACCATGAAGAGAAGAGAGTAGTTAAATGTGATATAAATATGAGGCAGTAAGCTGATTAATTCAACACCCTTTCTGCGAGTGTGATAGAAATATGATACAGATTCAGTATGTGATCCCTCAGGATCTGTACTCATTTCAAATTTAAGGAGTGAGCGCTTTTAAAGAAATTTCCAGAAATTTCCTGGTTTGAGTATGGTAGGGATATGCAGTGATAATATACCTTGACATCCCTTGGGAAGGTAGGGGTTGCCGTCAAAACCTCTGGTGCAAAAGCATTGTTTGGTGCCGTTCAGGTACGCTGAACTCTGGGAAATGAAAGCTTGGCAATAAATAGAGAAATCGTCCAAGTATTGACCTGTGTATATCTGATGTTCTGGGAACACCCAATGAAGAGTGGCCTCCACGGTGTCCCAACTTTGCAGGGCAAACGGATCTGTTACATTATAATCAAACCATTGCTTATCTGCTATGAAGGCAACTGTGCATCTTGAAGTGGTGGTGTTAACATCATTCCTTGTTCTCTCAAATCCCACGTCGAATACTTGTAGTGCTGATGGTATGACTGTTCGGCAGCATCCATTGCCGCTGCAAGTGTTGTTGGTTGCCAGAGATGTCATGTTATAACACGGCGAAAGCTGGCAGCCAACGATATCAGGGTCTATCCCTGCGAGTATAGCTCGACGGCCACAACCAATTGCTGTGAACTCGTTCTGTCCCGAGATATAGGCGAAAGGTGTTCGTGCGAAGTCCACTGCCTGGTGAGTTCGATTGCCAGAACAACCTTGTGCTATTACAGGGCTCTTCACTCGGAGAAAGTGTTCCCGAGGCATATAGGTATTTCTGATCTCCAGCACTTCCATTTGGAGCTTGGTTAGTGTTGGACGTCTGTTGCTGCAACTTATTTGAAACGACTGGTTGTGGTAACAGCCAGCTTCAATCCCAAAAGGGTATGGAATCGAAACATTCCCGCAGCTGTCTGTGCAGTTTGGCTTTGCTATGGGATACTCTTTGCCTTCTGCTGAATATGCCAGCGCCAGCAGAAGCAACAGGCCCAGAGCTGCGCGCTCCAAGTGCATAGCCATGGCATGAATGAGAAGTTGAACTAGTGCTGTAAAATTGTTTGTGATCAGGTTTTGGACAATCATAAAAACATGGCGATATATAAATGGATATCAGATTCTGGTTTTCCTGTGGAAGACACGGTTGGTGCAGGTTGAATTGTAAGACCAGTTGACTTGTTCATGTCTCCTGCATTTGACATTGTCCGGATTAGTTATTTTGTTTGAGTGTTTAGGAAGATATTTTAAGACCCAGCTGCAGCAACCAAGAGGAGAACATTCTTTCATTGAGCTCTAATTTGCTTAATCTTTCCTGGAAGTTGTGATAAAATTGATCAAATCGAGCTTGTTTAAATTGACCAGGAACGAACAAGTCATAGTTCAGAATTTGAATGTGGAGGACGCTCATTCGTATGTTAACATGTGGAGGTTAATTTTTTTTTTTAATCAACAAACTTATAATTATATACTCTCCCGTCTTGAATTAATTGGACCGTTTTTTTTTTATTATTTCATAATATTTAATCTATGATTTTTTTCATCGATATTTAAAATTAAAAAATTTATATTTCAATCATAATTTGCAACATGCTTTTTCTAATTATATTTTTTTGGAATTTTTTTTCATTACTTATCTTTATGAAAATTTGGGTCAAATATTAA
>JBBYHH010210953.1:0-13395 GCA_038382905.1 Daphne laureola | reverse complement strand
GGATCAATAATCTTGGCACCATTACTCCCGATCAAACTATTAATACTCATTCGAGCTTGCCTTTCACGGACCCTTGCATGAAAAAATGCAGTATTATCATATCTCAACTTGGCCCAATCAGAGGATGCATTCTGCGCAAAAAATATCTCCTCTCTCTTTTTCTGCTCATAATTTTTTTCCTTAGACTCCCTCAGAGCAGCCACCAATAAAGGATCGAAGGGGTCATCCTTAAGCTTCACACTTGACTGTTGGAACTGCTCCTCAGCTGTCTTGACTCTACTCGAGATTTCACTGAAATAAGTTCTATTCAACTCCCTTAGTATAATTTTTAGCCTTTTCAACTTTAAGGAAAACCTCGTGACTGGATTCCTCCATGCAATTGGGGGCTCCCAGGACTTTTGCACCACTCTAGAGAACTCTCCATGCCTTCTCCACATATCATAAAATCTAAAGTGAGATTTTCTGGGCAAAACTTCAGCCCTAATACTAAGTACTGCTAATGCATGATCAGAAAAATCATGATCACATAACCCAACTGCAGATGCTTGAAATTTCTCAAACCACTGAATGTTTCCCAGCACCCTATCCAACTTACAGTAGATTCTCTCAGTACCCTCCTGTTGATTGCACCATGTGTAAAAAGTTCCTGAACTCTGCATATCCAGTAACCCTGTATCAACACACATCTCTTGCAACCCAGCTGAATGCAGCGCTGGGCACCCATCTGCTACCAGTTTTTCTTCACAAGTAGTCACCTCATTGTAATCACCCATCAATACCCATCGAGCATCAATCCTAAGAGCAATCTGAGATATCCTACCCCAGGCTAGTCTTCTCTTATTCACAGCATTGGTTGCATATACAACTGTCAAAAAAGAGCTCAACTGCTCTCCTATATGATCCACCTTATAATGCAGGAATTGTTCATGCACCTCCAAGGTGGTCACTCTCAACACAAGAGGATCCCATCCCAACCAGATCCGACCATTTGTGGCCTGATAATAATTGTTTGAGAACTCCCAACTACCTAAACTTTTCTTAAAGGTACTGGAAAAGTTGATAGCCTTCACCCGAGTTTCCAACAATGCAAACAACTCCAACCTCTTTTTCCTAACAATTTTCTGGACTTCTTTTTGCTTAAGAGAGGTATTTAGACCTCTCACATTCCAGCATCCCCACATCAATAGGGAATGAGGAGGGGTTGTATATCTTCTACGTCCTGCAAGTCCTCCAAATGAGAGAACATGCTAGGAGAGGCTAATTCAATAAGTGGAGCGGCAGGGGCAGAAGCCATCAACCCAATTTTTGCTTTACCTTTATTCTTTCTTTTTGCTGGAAGAAAACCATCTGATACACCAGCCTTAGCTCCCAAAGAGGCATTAGTAAAAGGAGATTTAACCAGCTGCTTACCCTCTTTCACTCCCATCCTCCTCCTTTCCTCCCTCTTCTTCTCCTCTTTTTTTTCCTCCCTCTGCTGCCGAAACTGCTCAGGATCACAATCCTCAACCTTGCGCCCCCAGCGCTTACACTTTGAGCAAGGCTTAGGACGCCATTCATAGACAACTGGCTGCAAGTATACACCAGCTGAAGTCTTAAATCTGATCACTTCCTGCAGCTTATCAGGATCATGAAGTTCCACCAAGACTCTAGCATAGTCCAATTTGGACCTTTTAATGGTTGAATCATCTCCCATAATAGGCCTTCCTACAACAGTGACCAACTTACTGAGTAATTTGGGTGTCCAAAGATCTAATCTCAGATTAGGAAACCTCAACCAGACCGGAGCCATACTAAACAAATCCTTCCCAAGATTCATACCTAGTTCATAGCGCTTGAGTAACAGGGGACAATCGAATACAAAGTGCGTAAAAGACTCATAGATCCGGCATAGATCATCATTCGAGTGGAAAGTGAACAGAAACACTCCATTCTGCTTAACAATCACTGGGGGAACGATATCCTTCCAACGTGCCTTCACAAATCGATCCATATGCACCCAGCTAACCTTTGTACCCATGACGCAGCCAACCAGTGTGAGTTTCCAATTACTCGAACCTTCCTGGATTTCCTCATCAGAGAACTCAACTTCATTTGCTGAAGCAGCATGCTCATCCAACTCCAGAATGAAATTCGGATGTTGTCTCACCTTAATACCCTCATTCTTCGCTCGGGAAGCCGCATCTTCCGCTAATACCTTCTCAGCCCAAACAGAACACCCCTCTCCACTTCCCTTAACTCGACTTACCGCTGGAACAACAGTACGTTAAAATGAAGACGATTGCTGAACTGGAGTACTCATTGCTTGCAGGGCCGGAAACTCAATAGTCGAAGCTAGAGCAGGACCTTCCAGATCGCCGAACTTCATCTCCGACTCACTCACTTCCTCAACTTGCAACAATCGGGTATTTTCTTCCACGATTTTTCCTTTCGTCCCTCGACCCCAACCACGAGCCGCTTTGCCTCCTTGCCACCACGAGATGCCTTACCACTCTTCGCCATTCACCACGGTGCAAAAACCTAGGGCAACGCCCAAATCGATGAGAATTGTCGCGACAGTGCAAGAACCTTCACTCTGCTAGGGTTTTATTTGATAATTTTTTGGATATTTTAGAATCAATTTAAAATTAATATGAATAATTTTCAAAGATTAATTGAAAAAAATACATGTGATAAAAATAATAACTCAAAAATACAATTATGAAATTAGAGCGGTGTTCAACACATTTAAGAAATTATAAGAATCAATTTGAGTTTTCTTTTCCTGTAAATTCCGTTAAGTTTTAACGAATGTTAAATCGCGGGTATAGATTTACAACGTACTCATACTTTAGAGTCACTTTTACAACAAATTTTAGTTAATGTATAGATTTGTAACGAAGACTATAATTTAGATATATCTCGTGCAATTTACTCACTAATGCTGCTTAATCAACTAGTATAACTTTAATTATATCCGGCTAAGATAAGAACCCCACATGTATATATACCAGTGCTTCAAATGGCTGACTAAAAACAGAAGTCATGCATCCATGAAGCTGGCCTCAAAACTGATTGAGCTTCCCAGTTTCAGCACGATTCATTCGTCGTCTCCTGTATCTCCACGCTACTTGGATTCGAGTAGCAGCAAAGCTTCTCCAATAAGGTGATTCATACCTGCAATCAACAAGCAAACAAGTCAGCCATGGCCACCCGACTCATCTCAAGCATACAATACCTGAAACTAAAATACTAGTACAACACAAGTTACAGTTCGTACAAGCAGAAAGATGACTTTTTCTTAAGCAAAATTTACAAATTCCTCAACAGATCTATATAGTACTTGATAAATAATTTACCTTATCGCTCCTTGAACACGAGGATTGCGCAAAAATCTCGAGAAGAGACTGGTAACTTCTTCTATATCTGCAGCTCGAAGGGAAAAGGCTTCCACGTTCGATAAGCACCTGACTGTTCTATTGCTTATCAATCGCTGTCCAGGTAACCTGATCTTCTTTCCATCTGCAGCTGAAGATAACAGGGGTGTTATGTGCATCCGAGCAAGTATAACTCACTCTTAACTTATGAGAAGCCTACCAAGCTAATGATTCAAATACATTTAAAAGAATTTTGTTCCTGAAAACTCAAACCTCTATTCACCGAAGAATGCTCGAGACACCATGAGAGAAGCTCTTCACCGCAAACATCCCCTTCACACAAGGGAACTCTAATGCCATCTTCGCAAACGCTTTCCATTTTTCCTCGTACAATAAACACCATCTTCTCAATCAGACTACCTGTAAATATGACTCTGCTTCCTTTAATGTAGATCTTTTGACGCAGCTTTTCACATATAGCATCTAGAATAGGCTCATCCATCAAGGAGAAAATGCGAACCTGCAGAAACAAAATTGATATTACAACTATGCACAGGAAGTCCAGCTAATTGAATAGTCTCAGTGTCCCAAAACATAATGCACACAAGCAGTTCATAAGCTACATGCGCGACAAAACAGAGAGAATACGATAGCGTGTGGTGATCTTTATTGCAAGATACAAAGAGAGCTCACTTTCTTGACAAATTTAAAGAGATGTCGACGTATATCTCTCTGAAGATCTTCTGGTAAGTTCTCAAACAGAATTTCTTCATTGACCCCTCTAGTAGCAGCCCAGTTATATCGTTCAGCTTCCCGAACTCTCCTGGAGAAAGTACAAGTTTAAAGAGACAACTGTCTCGTAGATAATGGGAAAACAAATACTGAGAAAATAGCGGTATTATACTGCATGCAGATGATAGTCAGCTTGAATGAAAAGTCCACTGAACTCGGTAAAGGTTCAACACAAACATTCAACTTATCCTTATAATTAATATCACCAACTCTTTGATGGACAAATGACAGCTAAACACGAGCAAAATCACCATTCATTCATCTGTTCTCATCTCAAAGATTTTTTTTAAAAAAAAAACATGTCACCATTCATGCTGATCAGAGGATGTGTCGCAAAGCTCAGGGGATAAAAACCCATACCTTCTCAATTCATCTGGCAAACGACGATGGCTCATCCATTGCTCAACATCGCGACGCCTTAGAGACATTTCTAATCTCCTGCATGTTGAATTTAAAAAAAAAAACATATAAAAAATATTTATTCTGAATAGCTGAAGGAAAAGGCCAAGTTACCATAGAGGTAAATAAAATATTTGAAAGATACAGTTTCCTGATTTGGAGAACCCATTTGTCCATATTGACAAGTGCAGACAACCATATCTTTTTAAGACAGTTGATTATTCTTGCCATGTGCCCTTATTCTCAAAGTCTTAATCAGCCAAGGTACGTAACTTGGTAGCTTTACATATCTTTGAAACACACAAGCGGAAGACTTTAACATCTAAAAAAGACAGGATTGTCAAAAAGACTATTCAACGCTTTCAAATGTTTGATATCTGAAGTCAGAATGGATAACCGATATAACCAGAAAGCATTACTGATAACCAAACATAACTCTGGCACACAATTTGATGATAAACATTTGATAAGTAAGTTGAGTTGTAAAAAGCTTCAGCATGATCCGAGTAAGACAGAAAACTTCTATTCCCAACACCGACCGAAAGCTAGTTAACCTTTCATTCATATCTTATGCAAGTGATGGAACGTATTTGTAATCTTACTTCTTTTCTCAACTGATGAACGGGTGTCCATCAGTTTACTTACAATTATAAATCCGCTTCATATTTATAATGTTTCATTCTAAAAAACATACTCCAAGAGATCCACAAACTGAAGCAGAAATCTGTGAAAACACCCCTACCTCCGTCCAAGTGCCTGGAGAAAGTTCTGCATATTCCCAATCAGAAGAGCAAAAAGCAACAGTCCGAGCCCAATGATCAACATGGTGAAAAGAACTTCCCAGACAAAATAGCTTGGAACTTGATTTCCAGCAAGAGTACTGATTTGCTTCACAATTATGCCCAAAATATGGATGTCAGTGGAATGCACCATATCTTTGAAGCACTAATATCACAAATATAAATAAGAGTGATGCCATACTTATACTAGAAATTTACCAACTTATTGTTTTATCAGGGATATTGACATAAGAAGTCCTAAAAGTTGGTAGTAACACAGTAACACTATTAAGTTTCCAAATATTTGATTTCAACAGAAGTCCTATAACTATATATACTTACCGTTACTAGTCACCTGGGTGATGACAGTCTATCTGAATATAAGTTTTGTTTAGTCATTTACCCAATACTTTTCCTCGGCTCTACTAAGTACATTTTTTTTCTTCTTAAGGTGCTGCTATCACCAAATTAGTACAACTCCCTCCGTCCCTAATTATTTGAAACATTTGAGTGCACAAGGAGATTAGGGTGTGTAGGAAGTAACCTTTTTCTTTTTATGTCATTCAGAAAAATGTAAGCAGAAGTCTTTATTGGAGATTGTGTAAAATTAAAGGAAAGAGAAAGTGAACTTATTGGTAGTTGTGTAGAACTGATGTTAGGAGAATGGAAATAAAGTATGATCGTAAACTGATTTGTAGAAGATTACCATGAAAGGAAAAGTAACAAAAGATTTGTAAGAACCCATAAAGGAAATGTTCCGAATGAAAAGAGATGGAGAGAGTAATAAATGAAATAGAAATTATGAAAGTTACTAAATTCTGAAAATTCGTAAGCAGATTTTTTTGAAAAGCCAGTCACTGTTGAGCAGTGAAGACTGAAGAGGCAATACACGAACGACCAAAACAAGCGTCGCGGAGATGCGAATGCTTCGATGGATTAGTGGACACACATTAAGAGATAGAATAAGAAACGAAAACAGTCCAGGCTTAGTGGGAGTAGCACAAACCAAAAACAAAATTCTAGAAAGTCGACTTGGATGGTTTGGGCATGTACAAAGAAGACCTTTAGATGCATCAGTGCGTAAAACTGATAGGTTAGATTTAGGGGAGGTTAAACCGGGTAAGGGGCAACCTAAACTTACATGGGCAAGTTTAGTTGATAAGGATCTTAGGCTCCTGGAACTCCCAAAAGAGCTTGTTACGAATAGAGTAGAATGGAGACACATGATTCATGTAGCCGACCCCAACCAGTTGGGATTAACACTCAATTGATTAATTGGTTGATATAGACTCACTTGTAAAACATAAACAAATACAAAAAAACTATAATCATTCGAACTTCGTCCTTTATCGTTTCCTCACTGGGCCATATTCTTTTTTTTAATGCTCCCTCTGTCTCTAAATAAATGGTGCGTATTCCTTTTTGGGATGTCCCTAAAAAATTGTTGCATTTCCCTTTTTAGAAACTTTAGTTGAGTTGTTTACTCAAATATCCCTAACAATCCATCATCTCTTACTCCAAATTTTTTTAGGAGGGGGTGGGTGCTAATGATGGGGGTATTTTTGACCAATTTTTTTTCTTCCATCTATTTCTTAATTTGAGTGCCACAAGAAATGCACCATTTATTTGGAGACGGAGGGAGTAGTTTACATAGGCTGACCAGAACAAAGTCTTATACAGGAGTGACAACGATAATACTAAAAGTTTTTGGACTTCTTTAAAAACTGAAAGATTAAAGATTTAAATGTTACAGTACCAACCTGTAGTGCCATTGTGACTTTCAGATTAGTTTGCAAAGTATTAAAGGCCGCGACAAAAACCAGACAATAAGAAAAGAAAAAGGGAACCTCTTTTTATACTTCCCGAAGTAAATAAAATTAAAATGCATAACTAGTTACCTGAAATCCCCAAAATAAGGAATATACATATCTTGTGATAATGCTGCCCTCTGTGGCGAGATTGACAGCTTGCTGGTATATGCCATAGTCAAAACCACCATCTGGAACTATAAAGCACTTGCTACCATTCACATTGGTTTTCCATAGATCCCAGTCTGATGATGAGAAATAGGCATTCCCATGTCCACAATCTATATAATTCATACAATCTTTGATCGATGAATCTCGGCAAGCATCGCGAAGGCACTGATTCACCCTCTGTTAAAAGAGAAAAGGAAAGTGAGGAAGGAAAGAAATGAAGCATCACTTTCACACCCTTAATTACAGAAGTTTATCTCTAGCCTATGATTTTGAAATCGGGTTTTAATTTGTCAATTGGAATGTAAAAAGTAAAGGCATCACAATGAAGGGGCGCAGAGGACTAAGGGACAAAGCTTCTTCAGACAGTAAAGCCTATGATCAATAAGGTATCCTGAATTTATCTGCTCAGATAGTAAAACCTTTGCTGCTCTAACCTAATCCACTAGCATCACATCCTAGTTAAATATTGAGAAAATCAGATTAAAGAAAACAAGGATACCCACATTTATTTCACATACTGCAGTGAAGGAAAACATATATTCAAAACCAACATGAGTTGGATCAGGTTATGTGTGCATGCAACTACGTCAAATAATCTAAACATTCAACCAAGAAGATGAATACTGGATAATCACCAGTACCGTCAAAGTAATTAAGGCTCACCTGTAATCCAAGGAGGTACCAGCACGACCCCACAACATGGCCAGCCAGGATGAACGTTAGAAGATTCATAACAAAATTTGCCCATGCAGACTCGAATATAAAACCACTCGGGGACTGACCAGCTAGCAATGGCAAAAATCTGTATGATCTTGGCATATACTGAACCAGAACTGATGCACGCAAAAGATTTTTTGCAAAATTCGCTCCAGATGACCCCAAGAATTTCGGAAGGACAAGCAATATCAAGATCTGCAAAATTGGAAAAGCTTTCACTTATCCTTTTCCATTTGACACAGACAGCTATACCAACCAAAACCAGAAGAAATAATTTAAAAGCATAAGAATTAAGTGAAAAATGATATCTGAACATGTGGATCCGTTTGTGCTATAACCAAGTGGAAAGATATTACAAAATTTCCATGTATCCAATTACAAATCAATTAACAATGTAAACACTGAATTAAAAGCAACAAAACAAAAAAAGCAAAATAAATATGCTTGATAAAAAACAGAGGAGAAGTAGAACACTCAGATAGCATAGGGATCAGAAAGTAAACTACATGCTCCCATTATAACAGTAATATATAAGGGAAGGAAGAATATCTAATACTCTCTTGGTCCCATACGTTTTTAAAAAATTTGACTTTTGATGTGAATATGACTATTTTATCTGTATTACTCTTTAGGAAAAAAGAGGATACAAGAATTATACTTTATAAAGTACAAACATGAAGTTATCATATGTATAGTAAATTATTATATTTACAATTCAAAGTGTAGAAAAATAAAATTATAGATTAAATGTTAAAAAATGAAGGTTGCAAAACAGTTGGGACTGAGGAGTAATGGTGAAGCAAAACTATGAACTTCCCATCGCATTACAAAAAAGCTATTCCCTTCAGCTTGAAAAGATGGATGTTTGAGTTTTTAAGCCATGTTTAACTCAAATTGTTGATTTTTTTTTTTTTTGTAAATACTCATATATTTAGAAACTACAAACATTCATGTATCATTTACATAAAAACTATTTGACTTCTATAACCAATTATTGAAGAAACAAAATCATAGTAGATTAAATGTTGAACACGAAACAAAGCAATTTTTCAAGGACCAAGGAAGTACAAACTAAACCTAGACTATCAGAAGAAAAGATTACTTGAAAAGAATAAAGGTTACCTGAGGAAGTGGCAGCACAATAATTAAATCGATCAGAAAGTAAGTATGAAGATAATTGCGAGCAATTTTTTTCGGATGGTCAACTAGCTCCCCAGCACCAAATACTCTAGACTCTGGTGCAATGTACGCCAATTTGAACTGCAAGGGCGAAAAACTAGCTATTATTTGTCCAACATGAACAGTAACTAAGCTTAAGGCTCTGTTTGATAGAGCTAGAATTTGCAACTTTGAGCCACTTTTGAAATTTGAATGGTGAGTATGTCAGTAGAACTTGGGAGGGAGCTTTAAAAATTGGTGCAAAGTTGATACAAATTGTTCCAAAGAACATAGCCTACAAAAGATGAAGTGGAGGCAAAGGATCAAAGGAAGAAGATAATATGGCAAAATAAATTGACCTACCTGGAGGAGCATGTTCAGAAGGTATACAAAATCAGTAATACTTCTAAAGACAACAAAAGTTTTAGTCATCGCCCAATTAATCACTATGCACCGATTTTTCTGCATAAAAACAAAAACAAATATACAATAAATAAAAATAAACTAATTAATGTACTAGGAAAAAGATAACAGACATGTTGGGATGTCGCTGGTATAAGTGCGAGTGTATTTATAATTGTGCTAGAGTATGCATGAGAAAAGAAATAGGCTATTGTATGTTAGAATATTTACATGTAACCTGAAACCAAGTAACACAATCTACGTTAAAAAAAAATAGAAGACAAAAATATGGAAAAATAGCAACAGAAATAGGCTATTGTATGTTTAATCTTGTACGGGAATACGAGAAAAGAAATTTACGGGAAGAAATACACGTGAACGTCATGGGATTAAACAGTTACAGCACATAAAAGTCCTATAAGCAACTGACCTTCTCAACTGTGAGCAAGAAGAAGAACAATGGGTCTACAAACACTGCCACCAAACATGAAATGACAAAAAATTTATTCCACTTTTGAACAACTTTTGCATGGGGGTTCATAACTCCAGGAATATAGGAGTGCATAGAAGACCAAAATCTTCTAGCCCATCCTTTAGCATCACCATACAAGGAATTGTGGAACTGCAATAGAAAACTGCATCAGTTTATGACAACGTATTATCCAAAAATTTATTTCAATCAATGATTTTCACACTTCTTCCCTTCCCAAGTCAACTTCTAATCCTTATTATTTTCTTCCAAAGACAATTGTGTGCTCTTATGTTTTCTCCGAACTAACAAAGTGGCTCTGAATCTTGCAAGTATCATAGTCCAGTTTTTAGTATGGCTGGACGATAAACTTAGAGAGTCTTACACACCAAACGTATAGGAAGTACAAAGAGTAGGACACTAGCAGCGATGAATTAATCAACTAGAAGCCACTACAGTACACATTTAATCCTCTAAAATAATCTAGCACATCTGAATAACTATTATGAAAATTTACAGTCCTTGAAAAGTAGTTGATCAGTTCATGAGTAACAAAGGAAGAAAAGAAAATACCTTGGAATCAAAAAAGCTTGAAGGCTTTGAGTTTTGCTGTGCTACTTTGTAATATGTTGGACATGTTGTGCAGTAAGGATCATTGCACATTCCCAGTTGCCCTGATCTGAGCAAATGCTCATTCTTGGCAGCATAGTTGTCCTCTGACCAATCATTCTGGTCCATGCCACTGAAGGAAGGAAATTTTTCTACTTTGGGCTCAATACTTTTCTGTGCTGGGACACCTAGATTTTGTATCAAAGAACTCTCTATCTTACGGTTAATGTATAATGGACCGCTCATTTGGATGAATGAAGTCTTTCTCTCATTTCGTAATGGGCCAGTATAACCAACGAAGTTGCTGTTGTCATAGGACTCTACTGGGTTCACCGCAATAGATACTGAAGCACTTCGGGTCCTGGAAAAGGGTGTCTGGGACTGAGAATACATATCATCACTTGTCATTGGAGGGTGAGTGTCTGACAGCATTGGCACTTCATCTTTATCATAACCAGCCATACCTCATATATTATATCTGCACAGGAAAAAGATGAAACTTTAAATTGTAGCAGAAGAATGAAACAATATCTGCATCAGAAAATTTAAATTAAGCCTAATAAAAATGATTGAAAGAGATAACAACATGAACACAACTAATGGAAACCTATTAAAAACGTTTAATATGAACCTATAGGATAGCCCTTCAAGAAAAATTCAATGAATAGCATAATTTAGCTCATTTTGCAGACTACGCTTAACTCTGTATAATGTTTATATATGATCTGTGCATCATAATACACAATCTTATGTCCTTTTTCCTGAAACTAGGAATTTAAATCTGCTCCGTTACTAGCAATGTGTTGTTAGTTTTTTTTCTCCTCCAGTAGCTGACCTCAACTCACTCAAATGAAGGCTCAGCTCAGCTGCCTGTTGAAAGAATTGCTGAAAATGAGAGTGAATAAAATAGTTATTTGCAAAACCTAGGACAGAATCTAACAGCACAGTGAGCCAGTTTGCAGAACTGGTTGGCCTAATAATTGGTCTCTACCAGGACTCCATGACTGAAGAGTTTATCGTGTTTAACGTTCATTTTGCTGCGAACAGAAGCTACAAACAGCTCATTTAGACCGATCTGAAGTAAACGTAAAGAAGCTGTACTGAAGGCAAGTTCAAGCACAATATCTCCATAATTATGCTATCTTCTTAGAAACAGGGGTAAAACAGAGATGCATCGCAACCCGATCCCTACGTCAAGAAGTTAGTGTATTATGTGAGATTGATGATGTCAATTAATACCTGGTCACAAACGGCGACCTTGACTGGATTCCCAGAACTTCAACAGGACATGTCTGATCAATTAGAACTCTTAACTAATCCAAGTCGGAATTTGAAGGTTTAAATATCCCCATTATCGAAAAGAGAAGGAAGAAATCCCAACTCGGAATATCAAAATATCAAATAAAAGACGTGGGTTTCAGTAGGTTACTACTACTTAAACAGACCCAGAAGAGAAATGAACTTTCTTTGAGCACGAATTCGTGGCCTGCAATTGCCATAGCAGAAAGGCCAGAACAATTAAGCAAAAACACTAACCTTTTTCAGCAAGAAATAAATAGCGACGGCAGAAGCAGGAGGAAACAAGAAATGTGATGGATAAGAGGAGCTCCAGTCCAGACGGGGAGTAAAATAAAGAGGAATCGGCTGGGAGGGGCGAAGACCAAAAGCGCTGACCATGAGAGAGAAGAAAAGACTTAAAATTGGGAAATAAAAGCAATTGCTTGGAAGTTGGTAAGAAGAAGATGAATGACGATCAGCGGGTCCTCGACTTGACCTGTTCTCTTCGCTCCGCTGGAGTAGAGTTGAGCGAGTCTCTAACTTTCTATCTCGCTGTTGAATTTTTTAAATTATACTACCAATTTAGTCATTACATCACATCTGATTTTGTGATTTTTTATAATCTTTTACATGCCGAATGATATCTATTGAAAAAAGTTAAATTTAAAATGTATTTAATTATCTAAAAAAAAAAATATGTTAAAAGATTACTTCTAAAAAAATTAGAGCGCGGTTAGGGTAGAGGGAATGACGTAATATTCTATTACCGTGTGTGAGTTTTTTTCTTAATTAAAAAATTAGAGACACTTTAGGTTTAACTTTATACTCAATTCATGTCATTTTTTCGCTTGAAACATCATCATAAATCATACGCAGTGGTTAAATTGATACAATTTGAAAGTTCAGTGGTTCAATCAGCATGTTAGAAAGTTTGATAACCAAATTGTGACATTTAAAAAGGTTGAGGGGTTCTTTCATACTTTTTACCTACTATCAATAAAACATTTTCTTGCAGGGATAAGTGTAAGAAAAATCTTATAAGTTTCAGACTTATAACGATAGAGTCCTATAAGTATTCGAGTTAACGTTAAAGCCCTAAACATTTGACGGCTTTAACAATAGAGTCCTATACCTTTACCAGAAATAACATTTCAGTCCTAAACAAAATCTAAAGGTATATTCTTTGCTTTCCTTCTCTTTCCTTATACTTATAAGCTTCTGTCTCTTTTACCCAAAGTTTCAAAAGAATTTATTTCGATCCAGAAGCCAGTTCTTGTATAGTTTTTAAAGCCTCATAGTCTCCAAAAATTACTCGATGGTTTTCAAAATTTTATTGGTTGTCACCCAAGTCGCGTTTCAACAGTAAGATCCGAGGAAGGGCGATAAGATTGAGTAAAAGTCATTGACAGATAACAATTAAAATCTTGAAAATCAACTCTGTAATAATAATGGCTGAAATT
>JBBYHH010210842.1:0-13396 GCA_038382905.1 Daphne laureola | reverse complement strand
AACTTGCAAACACGTTAGAAATATCAACGACTTAAGAAAGTTTTTAAAAGTCGGGTTTTTGGGAAAGCGCAACTCGGGTTAAGTGTTCACTGGTCACCCGCCGCCGCCCGGTCCAAACAAGTAAATCAGACGCTTCCGCAGAAACGAACGGGGATGCGGGCACGGTGGTGACACTTAATCCTTAAAACACCAATTAATCATAAAACTCCAAAAGTTTCGGTTTTGGGTCCGATTTTTTGGTCCCTTTTCAATTTCAACCCAAACTTCAACCAACTTGCTACTTTAGCCCTTAAACTTAGTTTCCCTCACCAAAACACCATTTAATCCACATTTTAATAACCAAAACATCATCAAATTGAACCCCAAAGTTTCGGCCAGCAGCTAAACATCATCCCCAACTTTCATTTTTCATCATTTCTTTCCAAAAATGATTTTCCAAATCAACCAACAAAATCTTAATCCATCATAACCAACATACTAACACCATTTCTCAACCAAGATTCAACCAACTTTATCATCCAAAACCATACATGATTTTTGGCCAACATTAAAAACAATCAACCAACATTATTTTCATGATCAACTAAGAATTAAACATGCTCATCACATTTCCATAATCAACATACAAGCATGCTTTCAACTCAAATCATAAACCAACTCAAGAACATGATTTTGCCTTCAACCATATTCAAGAAGATCATCTCATAACTTAAACATAACCTTACCTTAATGAGATGAAGATATGAGTTGAAGAATATCTCCAAGAAATCACCAACAAGTTTCGGCCTTCAACACAAGAAAAGAGGAAGGATCATTGTCAAAGTTCTATCCATTAGAACTTAAATAACTTCTTAAATAATCAACCTTACCTCTTTAATCCTTAATGAAACTTGATCATTGAAGCTTGAAGATGAAGGCTAGAAGAAGAAAACTCCTTGGTTTCTCCCTTGATAGCTTGGTCGGCCAAAGAAGAAAGAGGAAGGTAAGCATTTTCTCTTTCTTTCTTTCTCTTACTACTTGCCTTTTATGAATTCTAACTTGAATTTTATAATTCATTTCTTTTCTTTTCCATAAGATAATTTTCTTACATTATCTACTCCATCTTCAACACCAACCATTGGATGAGATTTCCTTCATGATTTTCACCCTTAGATGCTTGACACTAGGAAAACCAAGAAACTTTCCAAAATGATTACATGTATTTTCTTCCTTATTTCCTTTTTCTTCCTTACATAAATCAATACTAACACTTAAGCCCATTTGGGCTTCCCAAAACCGTGGGTGTCATGGTCCAAGCCCAACATGTGATTTTTCCAACATTTTTCCAAAGTTGATCATTTTACCATTCGAATCCAATTTTTGGAAAAATGGCCCACGACTCCTAAAATATTGTAAATTACTAGAATTCCATAAAATGGCCTCTAAATAACTCATCGAGACATTTAATTCATTCATTAGAATCTCAATTACATATAATTCCAAGTCCCGAAAAATTTACATAAGCAAATTCTGGCAATATTACATTGGAAATGAATAGTACAACCGGGTTGGGTGTAACATTAAACTGATACAGACCATGTACAGTGCCATGATATTGTCCGCTCTGCCATGGATGTCTTTCAATCCATCTCCCGCATGGTTTTGTTTCTACTCTAGCATGAATGTCTTTCAATCCACCTCCCAGGTAAAAGGCCTCATGTAGGTAAGGAGGAACCATGCTCTATATATACAGCAGGCTTGCCCCTTAGTCCTACCATGTTGGATGTAACATCCACCCCCCACAAGGGAGCCTAGCATCCTCGCTGGTACCTGTGCACTGTACAACCTTGCTCTGACACCAAACTGATACAGACCATGTACAATGCCATGATATTGTCCACTCTGGCATGGATGTCTTTCAATCCACCTCCTGCACGATTTTGTTTCTACTCTGGTATGGATGTCTTTTAATCCACCTCCCAGGTAAAAGGTCTCATGTAGGTAATGAGGAACCATGCTATATATATACAGTAGGTTTGCCACTTAGTCATACCATGTGGAATGTAATAGTCCAGCCCACTATATATAGGCAAACACTAAAGACTAAAAAGACCCTAGACATTTTGGTCTTGGAAGAGTAAATTGTTAGGGGTAAAACAGACTAAATAAATGCCCAAAAATCGGATAATAATTGATAATCGTCCGGAGACGAGAGGAGTTCTCGCTCAGGTAAGTGGCGCCCTATGTTAGCCTTGAAGTTGCATCTATATTTCACCCGGATGTACAGGGCGCATGTTGGTTGCGCCACTATGACGTGAATATAATGCGCCAGCTTCTAAGGGGCGCAAGTAAGTCACGCCCTTGAGGCGTGGGTAAGGTCCTCCGACTAGGCTGGGATGCATATGAGTGGCACCACTCCTTGCTGCGGCGCATGTATGTTGCGCCCTAAGGCTTGGTGCTGGCGCATGTAGATGGCTCCATGGGATGGAGGTAAGTGTCGCTAAGGCTGAAGGATGAGGCGCGGAAGAGTGGCTCCATGCTTTAGGTGGCTGGCGCCAGTAAATGACGCCCTCCAACATCTTATCTTGTGTATTTTGGCCCGGAAGATGGTTCTCTTGTGATCTGACTCTTCAATCCAGTCCGGGATGGGTTCACGTGCTCCGGTTGTCAGCAATCTTCGTCCCAAACCTTCATTTAGTGCTCTTTTTCTCTACTTTCACCCCAAAGTGTGCATCCTGTAAGATTTGGATATTTATAAATAAAATGCATCTAAGTCATTACAAATCAGACATAAATGATGGAGATTATGCTCTAAACACTCGAAAAATATGTGAATGTTTGTACACTCATTAGTAACCTTCGTTCGGTTGGCATCATTGGTAGGAGTTCTGAGAACGAGGTACTTGAGGTAACCTTTAATGGCTTCACTTATTCTGGAGGTGATCCTTTATTTATAGAAGCATCATCTCTGTTCCAAGGCATAAAATTGGCAAAGGAGAAGGGCTGGTTCGATGTTCGTTTTGAGTCGGACTGTTTAAATCTAGTTCGTTTGGTGACAACTCACGAAGGGCCTTGCCGGTTTCATTTAGGCACGTTAGTGGATGACATCTACCTTTTAATCATGGAGTTCCACTCTTGTTCCGTCTCACATCTTCCGCATAAAGCAAATGGTGCGGCACATCTAATAGCTAAGAAAGCACTAGCTTCTTTTGGGGTTTTTTCTGGTTTAAACATTTCGCCAGATTGGCTTTTACCTGCTCTTGTCATTGATCATTAATAAAATTGATCGCTTTGTTCAAAAAAAAAAGAGTAGGAGCTGAGCTTGTTCTTAGACCTTATAGTTCTCCTTTGAGCAATTACTGCTTGTGTTGATTCAACTTGACGATACTCTTAAAACTTGGGGCTTAATCTAGTATACCTAGTGTGTCAAGGAATTTATTAACTAATGCTTTATTTACTTTTGGTTAAGAGGTTTCTCACTGAAAACCTGTTCATGCTTATTAAAAGATCATAAATTCTTCAAGATGATGGCTGCTTTTTGTTAATTTAGTGGAAGTCATGTCTTTTGGACCTACGTAGGTAAGTTAATTGGTTAAAATTGGTTGGTTTCATAATATCCTAGTTCTCATTTGGTGCTTCTCAGTTGACTTGGTTTACTACAGGGATTCAGATAAGTACAAGAACGACATGTTCATGCTATTCATTATGAGTACTTGAAATTCGAACATTAATGCTTGGTCTCTTGAATTTAGCATTTACCGTCCCTTCAACGTTGGATCTATTTCTCCACTTAGTAGGTTTCTTTGGATTTGTGTACTGTTTATTTGCATTAAAGTACACTACTTATATCTTGCTTGAAACCTAAGAAAGGGCTGCAAAAGAGGGCATCCGATCCAATACTCCTTATCCTACTATGGTATTCACTTGTTGCATTCAAAAAAGGTGCAAGGAATTGGGATTTTGGTTCGGCTAGGTGATTTTGTGAAGCAATCCAGGTAATTATAAACACTTGAACCTATTTTATTCCACTCATTCTTAAATAAATTGCATAACTAAATGAAAACATGGTGTTTGTCATTTGTCGATAGAAAACACTCTCTAGTGAAAGAACCATCCATATTCTTTCTTCCGTAAAGAAGCATATTATTGTTCTTTAATTAACCTTGTTAACTAAAGTGAATCTAGTTAAACATGACCTAGAAACACTAACACTAGGATCAATCCTTATATTGTCTTTTATTACTGACGCTTTCATTTAAGTGTACCAGGTACTGTAAGATTGAAGACCTATCAGTCTACGTCCCATCGGTTAATTGTCTCTTTGGGTTAATGCCCCTCCTTTATGATCCTAAGGATCCTTCCCTCCGGTATAGTCCCTCGGTTATGATCCTAAGGATCTGTCCCTTCGGTAAAGTCCCTCGGTTATGATCCTAAGGATTCGTCCCTCTGGTATAGTCCCTCGGTTATGATCCTATGGATCCGTCCCTTCGATATAGTCCCTCGGTTATGTTCCTACGGATCCGTCCCTCCTGTTTCTCACTACCTATGATGCAATTACGTCTGAGGCTTCATTGTTACCAAACCCTATGGGTTCATTGTCTGAAGTTTCTTCAGGTAAAAACAGGTATCTTAGAATTCCAGGGAAGCCACCTAGGAAGACTTGAAGAACGAGTTACAACCGAGAAGGATTTAGACACGTAGGGTTTATTCTTTACTTTATTTATTAACTATAAACTTATAGAACTCCTTGTACGCACTTAAAATTTCTTCTAGGACTTGTAAAGGACATTTTTTAAACTATTTATTCTTTTAAAATGTCTATTTTCTTCCTTTGCAAGTAAAAAAAATGGTTCCCACAAAAGATCCTGGAGGTTGTGAACTATCATTTTTATGTTGCTTTACTAACCAGCTAGAATGGTGGGTTCATAATAGCTCTTGTATGGAAAAGATTATCCCTTTGGCAAGCTTGCTGTGTGTATTGAACCTGTAACATTCTCCTTTCTACCAACAAGTTTCCTTTAACCGGAAGGCCATACTCCTCTTCATCAAACTCTTGAATATCATCTTCCTCTTGCACTACATGTTTGGTCTCTTCATCCTCATCTTCACTATACCATTCACCATTTCTCAAGATCATGACTTTTGGGTTAGGAGATTGGTGAGCATAGTGACCTTTCCCTTTGCACTTAAAACAATCAATCTCATGAAGTGGTTTAGACGGGGGACAGGATTGAGGTCGATTTTGAGAAGTGGAAGGAGTAGAAGTGGAAGGTTTGGAAGTGGTACCTTTTGTGGAGGTGGTGGTTGTCTTTGTGGTGCTTTTGGCAATGGGTAGACTCTTTGGCTTGTGGTGGTGTTGCTTTTCTTAAGCTGCCTCATGATCTTGATTGCTTTGTGCACCATCTCTCCAAAGTCACTGTATTCACAAAGCTCCGAGGTCTTTACAATTTTAGGTTTAAGTCCTTGCAAAAATCTTGAAATTTTTTCCTCACCTCTTTCAATGACATTGGCTTTGAGAAGGGCTGCCTCCATCTCTTTGTGATAGTCTTCAACACTTTTGGAATCTTGAACCAAAGTTTGAAGGCGTTGGAAGCATTCTCGCTCATAGTATGGTGGTACAAATCGCCTCTTCATTCTTGCTTTCAATTCATCCCAAGTTTGTGGACCTAAACCTCCACGGTTTTCTTGCTCCCACCATGTTAGTGCATAACCATGAAATTCAACAATGGCAACTCTAACTTTGAGATAAATTGGGTAATGATCACAATTAAACACCAACTCATAACATTTTTCCCATTCACGATACTCATCCGGATTGCTTCAACCATGAAATGATGGAATTTGCAACTTGAGGTGCCAAAATGCTTGTTGTTCCATGTTCTCTCTTTGCCTTTAATCTCCATGTGGTGTAATATCTTATAGGTATGACATGGATGGTGGAATGCTATCATCCACTCTTGACCTTGTGGGTCTGTCAGAATTTCTCTTATCCATGTTCTCCATCCTTTGCTCAAACTCAAGCTTCATGGCATTCATTTGTTCTTGCATATTTTGTACCTCAACCAAGATTTGAGCTTGCATAAGATTAGGTGGAGGACTATCTTCTCTTGAGTTAACCATTTTCACTCAAATCTCACCAAAATTCTCTTTAGAAGATCTATCAACTTTTCTACCTCAAAACTTTTGATCAAGATTCTTAAAACAAGTTTTAAAACCACAAGAAGCTTCAAAACTTTAAAGAAAATGATGGTTACTTTTTTCAAATAGTTGAATTGCAAGCGGCTTGGTTTTGAAGATGCAACTCTGTAACTTGAAAGAAAAAGGGTAGGGTGGCTTTGAAAATCACAAAACTCATTCTTTCCTTGCTTTTGTTGTGCCAAATCCTTCTTTTGCTTTCAAATACTTGCTTGTGTAAGTAACTTTTTTTTTAATATGCAATGATATAACCAAATATAAAAGATGCCACAACACTTAAAACACAAGATTAAATGGAAAGAACAAGTAAGAAATATGATGATAACACAAGATGAAAACAAAAAGTGATGTAGTTGCAGAATTGAAAAGAAAAGGGATAGAAAACTTCTCTTTGTCAAACAATTGGCTCTAATATCAATTGATGTGTTTCCTCAAGGTTGAAAACACTTCACACTTGATCTAGCTTGACAAAGGATGAAAACTTGATAGAAAGGAAGAAAATCAGATTGCAGAAGCTTGTAAAACAATGGATATGGCCACCAACTCCTCTTGAATCTTTGTTCAAGCAAAGATGGTGTTTGTGCCTTGGGGACTCCTCCTTCTTGGTACTTGATAAGTCCAAGACAAAGGAAGCTTTTTCTGCCAAAATGGGGGGGTTTAGATGGATCCAACACCTTCTTCTTCAAGTGAGAAGATAATCTTAGATTTGAATAAACTTGTTCAAGAAACTTGGATAAGAGTTGAGTGGAAAATGAAGATAGATCAACAAGAGAATGCTCTCAAGTATGCAAAAGTATTTGAAATTCATATTGGTGATGGAAATGGTGTGCCTAGCCTCCTTTTATAGGCCAAGGATGGCTCACATTAGCACACAATAAATATGGCTATTAAACTAGGAATTGCCTCCACTTAAATGACATAATGAAGGAAATCAATGCAAATACTAATATCTCAATGACTATATGCTTAAATCTGATTTATTCTAGCCTATTATGATGTAAAACTATCCTAGGTTAAGAGAACAAAATGTTTGGAAAGAGTTAAAGACAAAGCAAGGCCTTAAAACACCTCAATAAGGCTTCAAATGCTCCATAACTCCTTCAATAACTCTCCATTGGCTCCATCATTATTCCCAACGTCTCTTAGGTCCTGTTAGCTGTTTCTAGCCATTTGGAAGTGATTCCTCCATGATTGCATCATAAAAGTTCCATTTAGCAGTCGGTACAACATGTAGGGCACCTCAGTCTGGTGTAGCGCAGGGGTACCCTTCATTTGTAGGGTACCCTACAATTATAGGGTATTTTGAAGAGTTCACCAAAAAGTCATTTTGAACACTTTCAGTACTTTGTTGGTAGATTTGATTTAGAGGGCACCCGGTGGGTGTGGGGTACCCTTGAGAATGGACCTTCTTAGCATTGGGATGGGCTAATTTGGACATGTCTTATGCCAAGGTGTTGTGAGTGACCTTGGGCCAAGAGTTGAAGGCATGAGCCTTGACTTGAGTTGGGCTCGGGCCTCCAAGATGGACTTGGGCTTGAGAGGCGTTGGGAGCCCAAATGGTCATGGTGATGGTGATGTGATGATAAATAGGTTGGGCATTGGGCTGGCCCAAGTTGAAGGCATGGGATGCATTTCCTTCATCTTCTTGAAGTTCTCCACTTTGCTCTTCAAACTTTGCAAAAGTTCTCATAAGCATGTTGAAAGTCTCTTTTGCTTTCCTTGCCATGCTTCTTGTGATAGGTCCTCCAAGTCCTTGAAGAGGGTCTTAAGTCCTTGTCTTCGGCTGCTCCATATCAGTTACCTTGAGAAGTGGGAAAGAAGTGGTTATTAAAACTAAAGAACCACAAAAAGAAGATGAGTACTACCCTCCGCATGCAAAGAAGAGAAAGGGAGTTGAATCAACTCGGGAAGAAGGCGAAGAGGAGTTGATTGAAAAAACAGAAGAAGAAAAAGTGACACAAATTCCAATTATTGAGGAAAATGTGAAAATGCTCAAGACAACTATTCCATACCCTCAAAAGCTACAAAAGAAGAAGTTGGATGCACAATTCTCTAAGTTATTTGAAGTCTTCAAGAGATTGGAAATTAACATCCCATTCTTGGATGTCATTTCAAGCATGCCACTATATGCCAAAATTTTAAAAAATCTTCTTTCTAAAAAAAATAAGTTGCAAGAAAATGAGGTGGTGCACATGAGGGAAGAAGCAAGTGACATCATTCAAAAGAAACTTCCACAAAAACAAATGACCCAGGGAGTTTCACTATTCCTCTTAATATTGCTTCTTTTCATTTCAATAAAGCTTTATGTGATTTGGGTGCTAGCATTAATTTGATTCCTTTGTCTATTTGTAGGAAGCTTGGTCTTGGAAGCATCAAATCTTCCAATATATGTCTTCAATTGACGGATCATTCACTCACCTATTTGAGGGGTATTGTTGAAGACGTATTGGTTAAGGTTGATAAAATTCTACTTCCCGGCTGACTTTGTGGTTCTTGATATGGAAGAAGACAAGGATGTACCTATTATTCTTGTGCGACCCTTCTTGGCAACTGCCAAGGTGCTCATAAATGTTGAAGGTGGTCATCTCACTCTAAGAACGAACAAGGATGAAATATCTTTCAATCTTCACAAAGATATGAAGCCACAATCTGATTTAGGCACATGCCTTAGTATTAATGTGGTAGAGCTTTGCGTTAATGATTATGTGAAAAAATTAAATGTTGATGATCCGTTCTTGAGGGCACTCTTAAATATTGAAGAAAAGCTATTGGATTTTTGTGATTTCATCAATGCCCTCCAAACTTTTGAGAATTATGAGAAGATGAAGAAGGAAAATTAGGGATTTGAGCCTTTAACCGAGTTGGGAGAAGCTCTAACAAGCTCACCAAAATATGAATTGAAATCACTTCCGGAAGAAATGAAATGTGTTCTTGAATGAAGAAGAGTGTTACCCGGTGATTATCTCCACATCACTTTCTAGTATTGAAGAAGAAAGATTGATGCGAGTGCTTCGAGAGCACAAGGAGGCCATTGTATGGTCTATTTTTTATCTTAAGGGAGTTAGCCCGGATGTATGCATGCACAAAATAATTCTTAAGGAAGATGTCATTTTGAAGAGGGAGTTTCAATGAAGTTAAAATCCAAATATAAAGAAGGTTATGAAAGAACAAATTTTCAAGCTATTGAGATTCAGAATTATTTATCTGATATCAGATAGCGAATGGATTAGTGTAACTCATGCGATTCTAAAGAAAAGTGGGATTACGGTGTATTCTAATGATGAGAGTGCTTTAGTGCCAATCAAACCCCCAACCAAGTGGTGGGTTGTTCATAATTATCGCCCGGTGAATACGACGACCATGAAAGACCATTTCCCTCTACCTTTAATCAATCAAATGTTGGATCGGTTGGCTAGACAAAAATTCTATTACTTTTTGGATTTCTACTCCTGATATTATCAAATTATCATAGCTCTGGAAGATCAAGTAAAGAACATATTTATTTGTCCATTGGGAATTTATGCTTTCCGGAAAATGCCTTTCATATTATGCAATGCACTGGCAACCTTTCAATGGTGTATAATGTCTATTATTTAGGACATGGTAGAGCAAGGCATGTAAATATTCATGGATGACTTTTTGATCTACGGTTCTAGTTTTGATGAATGTCTTGAGAATTTGACTCGTGTCTTAAAGAGGTGCAAAGAATCAAATTTATCCCTTAATTTGAAAAAATGTCACTTCATGGTAAATTCTGGGATTGTGTTGGGACATCAAATTTCGGAGCACGAAATTGAGGCAGACAAGGCAAAAATCTTGGTGATCGAGAAATTACCACAACCGAAGAATGTGAAATGTGTGAGAAGTTTCTTGGGACAAGCCGGGTTTTACCGGCGATTTATAAAAGATTTCTCGAAGATTGTCAAACTGGTGAGTGCAGTTCTTGAGAAAGACGCTTCATTTATCTTTGATGAAGCATGTTTAAAGGCTTTTGAGAGTATAAAGGAGAAGTTGGCATCAACACCGGTTGTTGTGACACCGGATTGGGAAGCCCCAATTGAGATAATGTGCGATGCTAGCGATTATGCCATGGGAGCGGTGTTGGATCAAAAGTGAGGGAAACTCTTTCGAGCCATATATTATGCAAGTAGGACCCTCGACACCACCCAACAAAATTACACAATGAAGAAGGAGATGTTGGGGGTTATCGTTGCATTGGATAAATTTCGATCTTATCCCTTGGCCTCCAAGGTGGTGGTTCATACCGACCATGTCGCCATCTGGTATCTCTTCGCAAAGAAAGACTCCAAACCACGATTAATTTAGTGGATTCTATTGATGCAAGAGTTTGATCTTGAGATTAAGGACCAGAAAGGGTGTGAAAATGTGGTGGTGGATCATATATCTCGCCTTGTGATTGGATGAAGAGAAATATAAAGAGATTCCAATTAAAGAGACTTTTACGGACTGGCATCTCGTGAGGGTTGAAGAAAATACACCATAGTTTGCCGATTTTGTTAACTATTTAGCTTGAGGTGTATTACCTTCGGATCTCTCCTACCCCCAAAGAAAGAAGTTCTTATCGGATGTGAAACATTACTTGTGGGATGAACCCCTTCTCTTTAAGAGATGTTCAGATCAAGTTATCTGACATTGTATCCAAAAAGAAGAAGCTATGAAAGTTATCCAACATTGTCATAATTCTCCATGCGGAGGGCATTTTGGAGGAACAAAAACAACCTCCAAGGTTCTTCAATCTTGCTTTTATTGGCCAACCTTGTTTAAGGATTTCTATACATTTGTGAAAAGTTATGCTTGGTGCCAAATGATGGGTAACTTGGGAAGGATAGATGAGATGCCTTGAAAGGGTATTCTTGAGGTGGAAATATTTAATGTATGGGGGATTGACTTCATGAGACCTTTTACTTCTTCAAATGGAAATGAATATATTCTTGTTGTGGAGCATTATGTCTCCAAGTGGGTTGAAGCAATCACCACCACAAAAAATCATGCTTAAATGATAATTAAATTTTTGAAGAAGAATGTGTTTACAAGATTTGGAGTTCCAAGGGCTATTATTAGCGATGAAGGTTCTCACTTCATCAAAAAATCCATGAACTAACTGTTGGTCAAATATAGAGTCAATCAAAAGTTATCCTCGCCATATCATCCTCAAACAATGGTCTAGCGGAAGTCTTCAACCGAGAATTCTAATCCATTCTTGAGAACACGGTCAATTTTGATCAAAAGGATTGGTCCTTGAAGCTCGATGATGTCTTGTAGGCATATAGGACCACCTTCAAAACTCTAATTGGTATGTCTCCTTATAGGTTGGTAATCGGGAAGCCAAGTCATCTCTTGGTAGAGATTCAACACAAGGCATATTAGGCTATAAAAAATTTGAACTTCGATATCAAGGAAGGCGATGCCAAGAGGAAGCTTCAATTGAATGAGTTGGATGAGTTGAGGCTTGAGAGTTATGAAAATCCTAGAATCTATAAAGAAAGGACCAAGAAGTGGCATGATGAACTTATCTCAAAGAAAGAGTTCAAACCGGGTCAACAATTTTTATTATTCAACTCTCATAGCTCTTTGTTGGAAAGCTAAAATCGAAGTGGTCCGGACCGTTACAGAAGCGTAAGATAAAACTCACGGAGCGATGGTGTTGGAAGGGAATGATGGCACTCAATTTCAATTCAATGGCCAAAGAGTGACCATTTATGGTGCTGAGTATCGACAAATTGGTCAAGTTCAATTGGTTAACCCCAACTACCCTGTTTGATATGAAAAAGACACCTAGCTTGGGGTGATAACTCAAGCGATTGTCAGGAACAACCCGACATGTTCTAGTTCATTTTCTTTCTTTAGTCTTGTGAACATTGTGATTAGTGTGATTTTGTTGTGGAATGCATTTTGAATGTGAACTTTTGGAATTTTGTAGGTGAGGAAAGATTGCACAAGAATTCAACAAAGGGGCGTGAGAAGCGAACTTGGAAGGGTATCCCACCAAAAAGGGTAAGATTAGGTAAATTAGAGTACAAATTCAAAGTTCTAGGGGGTGTGAGCGACTGAGAGGCGACTAATTTGCTCCAGTGAGCGATCGGCTACATCATTTTTCAAGATTTCTCGTGCACCCAGATATTTTGTGAGCGATCAATTAGGGACCAAGTTTTTTATGTGAGCGGTTGCTCACCTATTTTTACAAAAATATGTGCTTCTAGTAGGTGCGTGAACAGCCAGTGTGCCATCAAATTTTGTTTGTGAGCGATCGCTCACATATGTTTCACCAAAAACCTGTCCTTTCAGTAGGTGAGTCAGTGACCAGTGAGCGGTCAAATTTTCATTGTGAGCGATCGCGTAATTAGTTTTTCCAAAACCTCATGCTTCCAGTTGATGCATAAGAGATCAATATGCGATCATTTCTTTTCTTTGAGCTGTCCCTCACACATTTTACTCAAAATCCTATGCCTTCATGTTTTTAGTGAGTGATCATTCTTTTTATGTGAGTGATCGCTCACTGGTATAACAAATAAAAAGTTTTTTTTACTCCCTCCCCTGTCGACAAACTTACCTCCCACACACACAAAAGAAAAAAAAATTCATCGCTCCTACTCCTCACTCATCATCGAACTGACCTCCGCTCTGAAGCTCATCGCCATGCGTCTCGAGTTCATGTTAGACATTGAGATGATAGTTTAAAACTTTGGTGCTCCATTATCCACAATTAAATTCCTTTGAAGCAACTTTTTACACTTAGTTTATGTTCAAAACCATCCTTACTTGCCACCCATAGTAATAATATGTTAATAGCATGGATTATTTAAGCATTATTTGTATCTGTTTTTCACCTTTTGAGGTTCATCCGTAGAAATTCATGCTTGATACTTAACCACTAGTTTTTCATACTTTCACCTTGATGATGGTTGTTGTTTTTGTGGATGAATTTGTACAGTATTTTTGCTTCTATCTTTCATTCAGATCCTTGCCAACTCTTACCTTGTTCTTATTGTAGGCGCCATACCGGCCAAAAGGAAGCAACCTTCTTCTTCCATGAGTTACACTCCTCCAAACTTTGAGCGATTGGACAATCACGCAGCTATAGATTACTTCACCAAGCATAAGAAAAGGCATCATAGTCCAGCGAGACCTTAAGTTTTCTGATCCAGAGACTCAACCTCTTCAAGCACAAATTAACCAACAGGATTGGGGGTGTTTGGCGGAG
>JBBYHH010210731.1:1299-13397 GCA_038382905.1 Daphne laureola | reverse complement strand
GGGTGAAAAACACAGACCCAGCCAAGGGTTTCTTTTCTTGTGCGTGATTTTTGTCTCATTTTGCAGGAATCAGAGATCACTCACTCTGATTTTGCAAAAATCAGAGATGACACTGGCGGAGGCGTTTCGGGGATGAATCTGGCAGAGGTATTAGCGACGGAGCGGCATCTGAGGACAAAAGATGCGGCGAGAAGCAGGGAGACGGCGGAGCGGACCGGTTTCGCTAATGAAGCTGTGATGGAAGAACAAGAAGACACATAAGTGGGAGAGTGAAAAAATCACTGTGATTTTCAAACTCTCACTACTTGCAAACTCACGTTAGGTGAGAGAATGAGAAAATCATAATTCACCAGTAAAATAAGAGGGATGAGAAAAAAAAATCTCACTTAAAAAAGTGAGAGTTTGAAGCTCCTTAATAAGGGGCCTCAACATACAATTTTTTAAGCGATTTTTTTTTTTTCACGTAACTTTTTTCATGGTGATTTACTCACTTTTTCACCTCAAATAAATCCCACCTAATGTGAATCATGAAGTAATGAATTAGGAAAAATCATGGTGATTCCCACCTCTCTCTTCTTCTTCTTCTTCTTTAATCAATAGCCTCATCAGTGACTGTCGCTCCGTTGTCTCCCTGCTTCTCGCTGCTCCGCTGCTAACGCCTCCGCTAGATGCATCCCCGAAACGCAACTTGGATCGGAGATCCCCTGCCTCTCAGCTCGGCCTCGATCGGACGGCCATCAATTTTCATCGTGGCTTCTCTCACTTCCGCTACCAAATCGCTCAGGTTGTTCCCGTTTTCATCACCGGGGACGACGGCTAGATTCACCGTTGCCCAGTTTTTCGACCCGGATCTTGCAATCTTCACTGAAATGATGCATTTTGAAAGAAGCCCAGAGATGACCTCCGCTTTGCTCGACCTCAGCAGCCTCTGGCTCGCCACTTTCATCCTCAGAGCTCTGATCGTTGCCGAACTGAACACCATCCGCCTTACCCCAAGCTTCCCCTGTTAGTCCGGTCGTTGTTGGCCAAGCTAAGAGGCAGGCGAAGCTTTCACCACCAAATCAAGGACTCTCAAATTTGGTCTAGTGAATTAGAAAAATCTAATTCACTTGTAAAATGGGTGTACATCCGGTGAAAAAAAAATCACCCATCTATTAACTTTTAAGCCCTCTAAATGTTTACTCAAGTCTGTTTGGTCTCATTGTTGTACAAATTTTGCTAGTTTATGTTCTCACTTTCTCGTATGGATAGAAAGCTGATTTTGTTCTTTCCACCTAGTTTTTCCGGTCATCTATCGATCTGTTTTGACAGGCTGTAGCTGATTGTTTTTGGCAAGAGGTATGGAACTGAACTATGTGGACCAGTAATCGAGATACTTTATGTTGAATTTTTTGTTCAATCCGCATTATTCTTTCACGTAAAAAATTATCAAAATCCAGATCCGGTGGCTAAATTGGTACAATTATAAAAGTTTAGTGATTTATTCAGGTGGATAAAAAATTCAGTGGCAATTTCATGACAAACTAAAAAGTTCAGGATTATTTTTGTGCTTTTTTCCATATCTAGATGGTTGTCCAAAATGATTGTTGCTATCATTTCCCAATATAATTTGGAAATGCTAGCAACAAACACTTTGGATAGTCTTGGACATTATCTCATTGAATACTTGATATTGGATCTACAATAATGCATATATGCCAAACATTCAATGAGGTCCAAAGTGATTGTTGTAACATTTCTCAATATAATTTAGGAAATGCTAGCAACCATCACTTTGGTTAGTGATTTGGGCACTGTCCAATTAAATACTTGATATGTATACACTTTTGTGGGTCTACTTAATCTTTTGAGATCACAGTAATGTATATATGTCAAGAATTCAATAGAAGAGTGTCTAAATGATTCTCCAAAATGACTATTGCTAGCATTACCCATATAATTTTACCTAACCAACTTTTGTGTGAATAATTGACTTTAATTGTTGCACACTATTGTTCAATTTTTTTTTTGAAAGCAGCTACGTACTTATTTTATTACTGAATATAAATATTTATAAATTTTAGTTCGCCAAATTTTATTCAAGTAAAAATCACCTAGAACAAAAATGACAGCCCCCATCAGAATCGTTAAACACTGTAAAATTCTCCAGGATCAACCCGAACAACCAGAAAGATGGAGGAGGAAAATACAAGGCTCAATCAAAACGATGGGCGAGATCAACTCTCATGAGGCAAGCCAAACTCGACTCACTTACTTGATTCGCTAGGTGCAATGATCAGGGGTAAAGAATCAAGAAGAAACCCTTCAGGGTTCCCCATATAATCCTTGCGACCTAACCATAAGGGTGGGGAAGGCTGCTTCTGTTTGATCAAATTACCAACGTACACTCATAAATTACATAGTCATTAGGCTCTTTCTCAAAGTAGTGGTGAGAATAACTTGTTGGTTAAAGAGGTATGGTATAGTATGTCTTCTCAAACTATGGGCACTTGTAAGTCATATCCAAAGCATGGACAACCATTAATTCATCCCACCATGACGAGTTCTATCATATTTGCATGTGAAGCATTTTGAGCCTATAAATAGATTACTTCAACTATTTGGAAACACATTAAAAAAATATTCAACCTTCTTAAGAGTATTACTTAAAGAAATTAGAGAATTTAATTTTTTTTTTTTAATTAAAGAAAGATTATTATCGTTATTTCTCTTAAAATTAGAGAAGTTGTGATTCCAATTTTCATATAGTGAATTTCCTCCATCTGGATCTCCCTTTTTTTTAAAAATAAAAATAAAAATAAAAACTTTACTTTTATTAGTTTTTCACATATGTCAATCTTTTCTTTCTTATTCTTAAATTCATCGGTTATAGTTTTCTTCAACGATTAATTAGAGTTTTTAATTTTACCATGTCTTTCATATTTCTAGCATGGTAGAGAGTAGTTGCATTAGATGTTGTAGAATCTTCGGATAACAGTGGACATAAATGAATATTGTCAGTGGCATTGTATGAGCTATTTTGACAAGTATTTCTTCGTGAAGAAGATAGGAGGCCACACTTTGCATGCAGTGCAAGAGATGCTTAAGCTTTACATTGCTCCAATTTTGATAGCTTTTTTTTCTAGCCTCTCTTTCTCGTGTGCGGTAATTAATTAGAGTATTAGAGGTGCCAAATATATACATTGAGTTACTATTTTCAAATCAATTCCTTGCTTGAAGACAATGCCTTCTATGCTGGTCCCATATATCCTACCTCCTCATCACTACCCAGATCACACTTTTCTTTCCACTTGACCACACTTTTAAATTACACCAGTGCGCTAGGGATCACCTACAGACTAAGATTTACTATCACACTGTATCAAAAGGCATCTAAAAATTATCCAACCAACAAAAAAAATTAAACTTAGTTAAGATACTGAAATCCAAATGAAGCTCCCCAATTTAAGCAAATACTAACACAAATGCAAAATAATGCACAACCATGATTTTTTATTTTTTATTTTTCGTCTTCAAATTAGTTCGATCTCCTAGCTAAATGCATAATGCTCCTGCCATTGGAAAAAAAAAAAAAAAGGTGCAAGGGAGGCTAACATTGGATGCTACACAAGCAAACAAAAATTTAATTATAGAGTACAGTTCGAACTTAAAAAGTGGGATAAATCTGCTATTTTTCAGTCACAAGAAACGTGGACTCAAAATTAGGCAACCAGTTACCTAATTCCAAACTTCTGAGTCTTACCCAGAAGTTGCAATGCAAATGCCACTTTCGCCAACGACTCAAATGGTTTGGTTTGGTCATCTACATTTAACAACATTCACTTTCACCGTGATATTAATATACCTTGATGCAATTGGCAGAATTGAAGAAAATATAAAAACGTTAAAAACACGTACACAACCTAGGTTCATCTAACAACGAAATGTGGCTAACTAACATAACTGATTGCTATGATTCTCCCACAAGTAAGCCAACCACCACTCCAGCAGGTGAAAAAATCACAGCAACTAGAGATATATTTAAAAAAAAAAAAAAAAAAAGGACAAAGACAAAAGGCAACATTTTAAAATATATCGAATTCATTTTCAATACACTAATTATGATCATTTGATGTTTTATAGTATTTAGTTTTGTGAGAGACAGGAGAGAGATGTGCGGCTAAAAGTGTTTAATGAGGTGGAAATTGGGCGGACTGAAACTGAAGAGCCATTAGAGGTGTCTCACCAAATAAAGACCGGTTACGTTACTAATCTACTTAATTCCGAACAATCATGCCCAAATTTGAAACTTATTTTCCTCCTAACTTTCCAATACACCTTACTCATATATTGTTAGCAGAAAAATAACTTACCCCTCAAGAGTCACTCCCAACCTTCCAAATGCTACTTTAGTACTCTACCATTTCGTTCCTATTTAATTGTTACGTTTAATTTTTAAATACTTTTTTATTCAATTTAATTATTAGAAACTAGAAATAATGATTTATCTTATATATATAAGATATTTAACTTTGTATATCAAAATATTAAAAAAAAAGAATATATAGATTAGATGTTGAAAAATAAATGTAATTATTAAAAATGGATTGAGTGAGTAAGATTTAAGAAAATTGATGAAAAATTGATAGATTGAAGAATGCTTTGAATGTTGCGATTTAAACTCAGAAAAAAATCAAATATAGTAATATCTTTCCACAGTTGAAATCCGTAGGGTCTGTTCGCAAAATGTGAGTCTCACAAAATCCTGATTTTGAGAAATCTTTCCAAATCCTACACCAGCCCCTACACTTCACTAAGTTAACACTAAACCCCATACACTTTTGTTACCCATACACTTTTGTTACTGTTCAAACTGCTCCCTTACCACCATTTTCCTCAACCATCTCATCCGTTGGCTCCACCACGAGATTACTGTTGAGATCGATAGATCTGCATCTCTAGATCGCCATTCGAGATCGATATAGATCTTGTGTCGCCAAGTCTCCACCACGAGATCTTATAGCCGCCACTGGAGGAGCCGAAGCGAAGTGAATGGTGAAAGTGGAACAGATCTGCTGGCCAGAGAAGGTGGGGTGGGTGCACGGAGTAGGGCGCAAGGTGAGTGGGTGATGGTGTGACTGGGGGAGGAGGTAACCGTGCGACTTATCTTGGGGGTGAGCGGATGACGGCACGACAGTGGAGGTGGTGGTCGAATATGGTGGATCTCGTGGCACCAGATCTGATCTGTGGTGATCTCGTGAAATTTGATCTTAGTTTTGTGGCGATGTCAACGACGGGAGTGGATGCCGAGGGAACACGGTATGGCACTGGTGGGGTGGAGCGGTGCGGTCGGAGGAGGAGGGCGGAGGCAGCACCGTCGAGAGGAGTTAACTATGTATATGGTTGGGGATAGGGATGAAAGTGAGCAGTAATAAAAGTTTTGGGGTATATGGTTGATTTAGTGAATGAGGTGGGATTTAACAATAATTTAGAAAAGTTGTTTATGCCAACAGAGCCGTAAAGAACAGAAAAATTACACAGGTGGAGTGGAGTACCTGCAGCGGGGATCAGAGTCAGACGTGAAAAAAAGCCTTTTACCCCTTTATCTTCCTTATCCTTACTGCACTTTAAAGCTGGTTTTGTTTGTGACCGAAATTTTATCAACGGCGGACAGATGTCTGTCTGACAAAGGACTTTACAGCATAATTACATTATATGGCTGAAAAGTCCCACACCTATGCCTCATTATCACTTTTAGTCTTCAAGTTATAACAACATGCTTCATGAATTAATTTGAGGACGTAAATAAGCCGAGTCAAACTTGAATATTATTGGTTTGATAATAATTTATTTATTTATCATATATATATACGGAAAAATATTTATCTAATTAAATATATTATTAATTAACTAACTTAATTAATTAATCTAATAAACTAAAAAATTAAGATACATTTTCTAGATATTTATTAAGAGGGTAAATTTGAAATTTCTATGGTATGTGAAATATTACATATGTGGTAAATAGACACGCACGTTCGATGATGTTCGAGCTCGAGTTTGAGTTTGTGAAAGTCGGCTCAAATTCGAGTTCAAAAAACACGGCTCAAACTTGGCTTGTTTAATGTTCAAATCCGTCTCAATAGTTCGAGAGCTCGGAAAAATTTAAGTATCTAATTAATTAAAATAGACAAAACAATGACTAAGTTGTAAATTATCACAAAACCGTCTTCTTATTTGGATTCGTGATTCGTGAAGCTCGGTTTGTTTAACGTGGTTCAACT
This sequence comes from Daphne laureola, assembly GCA_038382905.1. Classification (NCBI taxonomy): domain Eukaryota; kingdom Viridiplantae; phylum Streptophyta; class Magnoliopsida; order Malvales; family Thymelaeaceae; genus Daphne; species Daphne laureola. Next base: position 7,134 of record JBBYHH010210731.1, on the reverse strand, counting down.
GTTCGAGCTCGAACTAGCTCGTGAATAGCTCGGTTCATTTTACACCTATAGTTCAAATTGGTTCGTGAACTGACTCGAGCCAAATCTTAAGGGTTCGAGTTCGATTCATTTTAATACTTGAATCAAAATTTCAGCTCGAACTCAGATTCGCGGCTCATGAAGCTCGACTCGTTTAATTTGGTTCGAGTTCGGCCTAGAACTGAGTTGCGAGCAACTCGGCTCGTAGTCTGACTGTAGCATTTTTCTTCATTCCCAAAATCCCAAGACTTTCACAGTTATGAAACTGAATAAGGCTAAGCTACTGTATATTCATCTATAACAAATTAAGATTTCACGAAGTTGAAGCCTAAAAATGTTATGCTTCGTAGTAGTATTTAGGGGTGAAGTGCAACACTGAGCATAGTTCTGTGACTTTTCAATTTTCATAGAGTGATCAAAAGAAGAAGAAACGAAACGACGCCGTCGGGGTAAACTTTTCAGAGAGTAAACAAGTCTCTTGCTTGTGACCACTGGGAAGCAGATATATATAGTGGATATACAAGCAGGTTCCCATTGTTTGTTTTTTGGTTTTTTTCCCCCTTAAACAAATTCAGAAAGAGAAGCAGGCAAAAAGACTTTCACCTCTATACGCTCTCTCTCTTCACAGTCTTACGTTAAGAGCGGACCTCATTCTCAGTCCTGTAACTCATTCCTCCATTTGCCTCTCCTCTTCCTCTGGCGAGCTTGCATTTCAGTTTCCGAATCGCCGGCTCCAAGCACTAATTCGTTGGATCCGAGAATTGCACCATACTGATTATGATTAACGTGCTATTACCGTCGTAATCTCTTCTCCGTATCAACACATTTTCTTGTTATTGTTGAATTAATCCATTCTGATGATTTGTTGCTCAAAACAGAGCTGAGAAAACACTCTGCGCTCCAGATTATTTCGCTATTTTCTGGTTTTCAGAAAGGTTTGAGGCACTGTTACCAATGCTGATTCGATAATGGTGAGTTAACTAATGTGGAACTCGCGATAGCATCTTCTTGGAATTATGTTTATCTGGAATCGGCTGATATATGGTTTTAATTTTTATCGCCTACTGTTCCGCGTCAATTCTTGTCATATTCCATATCGTGTTTGCCAATCTGATGAAATGCGTATGTAAATTTCCTTTTCGGTGACCTTTCGACGGTGCAGGATCCAGGGAATTAACTTGTAGCTTTTTCGTCAATGTATATCACTCACCGGAGACCTACGGCTTCAGGACATTGAAGATAGCTTGAGATCGTTTATCAAACTCGTGCGTAAATCTTCTACGTATTATTTGTTTTAGGTTTAATATATGGTTGTGGAATTATCTCATCTAGTTGCCTGTGTTTTCAGAACCGTTAAACTGGAGTTGATAGAGAGAGCGAGAATGAACCGAGGAAGCAGACAAATGGAGGTGCACTATATAGACACAGGTTTTCCTTACACCGCCACTGAAAGTTTCATGGACTTCTTCGATGGTCTAACACATGAGCCGGTGAATTTCCCTTTTGTTGGATCAATGCATGACCAGGTAGTCATTTCGGACGCTGATCTCACTTGTAACAAAAGAAAATCAAAGAAATGAATAGGAGAATAAATAAGTCTGTTTTCCTATAATTCGACTACTGTGAGGTGTTTGGTTGCTGCGTCCATATTCTGTTGGTCAGCTCATAGTAGTCGTCAAAGTTGTTTTCTACAACTGATAGGATGAGAACACCAGGCAATTCCAGAATGGTGTCACAGGTTTAGATGTTCACTTTGATGTACGTTTCTCTGGGTCTATATTATTGCTAGTTCTATGTAAGAGGTCTTCCTCTCAAATTATTGGAGTTGGAGTAAAAATTTATGCTGTACTTAATTGATGTTAAAATTCACTCTGATCAATATGCTTACTTAGCCATACAACCTTTACATTGATGCTCAGTCTTCTATTTTTGTAGAATAATGCATACTGGTCAGTGAATATGAATGCATACAAATATGGATTTTCTGGTCCAGAAAGCACTTATTTCAGTCCTCTTGAGGCAAATGATCATTTGTCCAGAGTGGATGCCAGTACAAGGACTTGGGATTACTTTCCTGTTATGGACCAAGACGTACCTGCAGGAATGGATGAACAATCTAGAGAAGATGCTCTCCAAGGTGTCCCAGCCGTACCTGAAGAATGTTAGTCCCTGATTGCTCACTTGCGGTTTAAGTTGCCGATAAAAGATGCAGCATACGTTATTTATACAGAAGAAACTGGAACTGAACTTTTTTACCCTGTTGTTGTTCATGATGCCTGCCACCACTTAATATTTTCGATTACTCTCACAGGTATTACAAATCAAGAAAATGATACCAGCTCACAGGTAATAAATCATGCCTGATGAGTCTTTCTTCAACTCCAGTCCAGTCTTTCTGCTTTGCACAGACAATGGTCATGAAACATGAAAACCACTGAAGCTTGAATATTTATCACCAAAGGAGTAGATCAAATTCATTAATCATATCTTTTATTTTGTCAAAACTCTAGGAATATTTCAAACACAAGAATAGGCAGTGGTGACTTTTTATTGTAAGCACTCCTGAGGGAGTTTTGTGTGCAGAAGTAACAAACTAGGATTACCCGGACTGTAAAGTTGGCAGACTCAGCCGTTTTGCCAGTTTAAAGCTCCGTTCAACTTGTGACATTGTAGGCTTAAAATGCATCTTAAGGTTTCTTAACACGGTTACAACTGGAGACTTGAGCTAGGTATTTACTGTTTTTCTGATTGAATTACTAATTCCGGATGGTCACAGGTTGCTTGGCAAGATGGCATTGATCCCGATAACATGACATATGAGGTTTCTTTCTTATACCGCTCTCCATTTTAACTAACACACTCTTATCTTATCTAAATATTGTGTGCAAATACTCTAATCAGATATACTTAGTGATAGGCCCATACAACAACGGTTTGTGATATTAAAATTAACTCATGGTCATGCATAAAGAAGTTTATGTTTTTCTGCCTCTTTTCTGTCTTCAAGGGATACATACACTGAATGATTGGAATGTAGTATATGTGCATTGGAAAAAGCTAAATGTTTCAGTGTTGTTACTTATGGTTTAGTCACTTCACTTTTTAGTTAATGTACTGGACTAGCATACAAATTCTTGGAGAAATTATTACTTGCTTGTTTGTTGTTGACGTGATTACAAGTAGTTAGCATATAAAGAGATTGGGTACATTTTTCTGTGTTACCAATACTGAGCTGGCACAATTTGAAGCTATCTGGGTCTTCTGTAGTAATTTATTCTTCATGTACTCCCAGTAGTAACTTCCACTGAAAAGCTTCTCAACCTGATCCACATATATTATGACGTTGATTAATAAAGGGGAATGGAATGCCAACTTTTTTTTTTTGAGAAGCTAAGAATGATATTAAAATGGGGGCAGCCTCCTCCAAGGTGGAGAAGGAACCCAGAGTAAGTTTACAAATTAAAGATTACAGAAGAGAAGCGGCAATGCCGAAAAATAGATAGCAGGAAGGGTGAACAAGTTTAAGAGCAGTTAGCAATTGCTCCAATTGGGAAAAGAACCCAACTGACAAGGGATAAGGTATTGTGGAAGTCATTCTTTCAGCCAGACAATACGCTTGATCTTGGACCCTCTAATTTCGTGAATTCATTTAAATCATCGTGTTGTTCAGGTGCATAAATTGACCTGACTTGTAACTTGTACTAAAAGCTGATTCAACTATTGGAGTACTTTGACTTACTGGTTGTCTTTCAAGTAAAATCTTTCAGTACATGAAATACTGGTATATTGAGGTCATCTCTAAATGTTTTGCTTTCCTCTATGTTACTCTTAAATGTTACTCTGTATATGGTATTTTCAAGAAAAGGAAAATTCCGTATAAATAAGTGAATGTTCATATTACAGGAGTTACTTGACTTAGGTGAAGCAGTAGGAACACAGAGTCGAGGTTTGTCCAAGGAACTTATTGATTTGCTTCCAACATCAAAATACAAGCTTGGAAGCTTCTTTCACCGTAGAAAATCAAGGGAGAGGTAAAATTCCTGTTTTTTATATGATGCTTTATTCTTCTTCAAGGGTTTACTGAACATTTTCAATTTGTTGAAAGGGGTTAAGGTATAAGTTATCACTGCAGTGGTTCAATTAGGTTCAGCCGCTGTACAATAACATTATATGTACATAAGTTTTGCGGGAGTTTTAGTTTGATAGATACAGATGCAGTTTATGAATTACTATTAGCCTTTTCTGAAACATTTCGGGTAACTTTCTCCAATGGCAGAGAGTTGGCTTTTCACCATGGAACCCAGTATTTGAATCCTTATGCAGAGCTATTTGTATGTGAGCTTCCTGAGCAATATCTTGATGATATATAATCATTACATAAAATACATGAACAACATATGAAATGTAACTTCAAAAGAAATAAAACCATGAAAAGCCCTACTTATTTGACCCTAATTCACTAGATTTTTTTGTTAAATGCTCGTATCTTTGATTTGACCCTAATTCGCTAGAATTTTAATGTTAATTGCTTATATCTTTGATTTGACCCTAATTCACTAGAAGATTAGTGTTAAATGTTTGTATCTTAGATTAGACGTCTGAGAGGTAATAGGTGAATTATGAGATTAATCAGTACATTTGAAACATATTAGAGTATCATCATTTAGAGGAGAGTCCTAGGCTTGTACCTGACTGCCTAGTGGAGTTTGTTCCTTCGGCTATGGCTGTCTGCTGCTGTATACAAACTTTATAAAACAAAAATAGAGTTACTGAAGTAGTGGTTTCTCGACAGGGTGAATAGCACTCGTTATAGCATCTGTTTTGGGTTTCTCTAATGAGTGCGTTTGCGTGGGCGTAAATTGCACGTGGCATTAGATTCTTGTCTTTGAGATTGTTCAGGACATCTCGAGTTACAGTTTCCTGCATATTGGTAATAGGGAAGCAGAAAGCGTTGCTTGTGTGTAGTTCTCAAACATGGTTTTGTTTTGAAACAGATGTGTGATCTGCCAGATGAGGTATAAACTAGGAGACAAGCAAATGAAACTTCCATGCAAACATGTTTACCATTCTGAATGCATCACCAAGTGGCTTAGTATCAACAAGGTGATTTCTGCAACACATGCAATTTGGTCTGTTTTGAGCGCCAAATGGATCGACGCATTTGATTGATGACTAACCTAAGCTAGCTCATTGTGCAGATCTGCCCAGTTTGCAATCACGAAGTATTCGGTGAGCAGTCAGAGTAACACATTCTGCTGAGTCTGGAACAGGATCGCTCTTACATCAAATCAACCACCCTCAGCTTCTCACTTCTCAGTTTTCACTGTACACATAGGGCCAGTTGAAGACTGAAATTCCCAGTTTCCTTTTCCCTTGAAAGGTTTTGGCTTTGTCAAGTGAGAGTATTGTAATCGTTTTAGTTTGATAGGCTCTAGTATAGGAATAGAAAAGTAGCATGGTCTAGATAGATAGATAGATAGATAGTATCATTTAAGAGTAGGTGCCTCTTTCTTACCACCATAAGATCTGAACGAAAATGAGAGAATTGATACTATAACGTGATGTTTTTCACAGCGAAGAAGTTTAGTCTTAAATCTTGGTATTGAAGTGATAGATGATGAAGTTACTACCGAACTCGAGTCAGACTCGTCCGAATAAGTTGTTCATCATATGATGATTCTTTGAGTAATTGAATTACTCTAATTTGAAGTTACTACTTGTAGCCGTGGAGTTGGGAGGAATAGGATAGGGATGAAAGCCCAAAGGGGAGGCCCAGAAAGTAAAAATAGAGATGGAGGAGCAATAAAGTAATGGGAT
>JBBYHH010210510.1:0-13400 GCA_038382905.1 Daphne laureola | reverse complement strand
AATCACTCTCCAAACATTATTTCTCATTGAAAACATCCTTCATTACACTTCATTAATTGCCCGGGAATTTACAGAATTAATTCCCGGCAAAATTACATAGTGAGAAATATGAAATTCTACCAAGGGTCCAAGGCGGGTGGTAACAGAGTATATTTTGGGTCTTATCATGCTTGCGAAAGAAAGTGTGGGGGATTCGATACATGTGAAGGTCCCTACTCATCAAGTGATGGAGACGTTATTATAAGCCGTCGAGTAGTTGAGGGTCCCAAAACCATGGTCATCATCAATTGCTGATTTTGAAGAAGGGTTCCTCTAGTGTTAGTATCAGTTAGAGCAGGCTACGCTAGGTAAAGACTTCTCCTTTTTCGAAGGTCTTTGTTCGGATCTGTTGACTTTGTTGTCATTCCCAAATGTTTTGATGATTCCAAAATCTTGATGATCGAATTGAAAAGTTTTGATAAAGTCAAGGATTTGATAAAACATTCTTATGCTCAGACTTAATCATTTATTTATTGGGATAGAAATTCAATTCATTGAAAAGAACAAGAAGCTAGTTGATAATTTCCTTGTTTTGAATATTTCGGAATATACACTTTCAATCTCAAATTCATGATTAATGTGGACTTATTTCTTAGCCACATTCATAGGATTTTAAAGGAGAAGTGTCAAAGATGTCAAAAATGGATTAAACAACATCAAAACCAGCTAAATCAAAAGACAATGGAAAGGATCCCAATCAAATCAACCAAGAAAGGAAAGAAGATCCTTCAACCATTTGATGCACTCAGCATCAACACGTTGATGGATATTTGAGCAAGAAGCAAACAACACATTTCAAAGTGAGAGATTGATCAGTGTGCAAACACACACATTTTTCCATGATGTTTAAGGTAGCAAATGCATCATTTACACATCATTATCATTACTTTTATTCACTTTACTTGCGATTCTCACATTCTGTAGGTGCAATGTGTGGAGGTACAAAAAGGAGTCAATTGACCATAAAATAAGGGTCGACACTAGATATTACGAGTTGCGGAGCATTCAAGATCATCTCGGATCAAATTGGGGAGTTGTCAATCAAGAGAAGAGTTAGAGAGGTCCAAATTGCACATTTTGGAGAGTTGAAGAACCAAGATGGAGCAAGGCTGGTGCCACTTCAAGGCGCAAGTCTTGCCCCTTAAAGTGGTGCCTTGAATACACCAGGTGCATTGAGCAACGCCTCCAAGGCGCACCCAAATGGCGCCTCATGCATCCCTGGCGCAAGGAGATGCGCCAACCAGGTGTTGTTTCATGCGCCTCATGCATCTCAGGCGTACCTCAAAGGCGTCATTACTTCCGCCTCATGCATCCCAGGCGTAAATCACGGTCGGATCTTCAAGGCGCAAGTCCTATTTCCCTTTCCAAGGCGTGGCGGAACTCCTAGGCGCAACACATGTGCCTCATACTCCCGCTTCCAATTTTCTCTCTCCTGACAGATTTTCATCATTATCTGAATTAATTGGCATTTTCGGACCATTTTCACCCTTCATTTATAGTATTAGGTACCCAAACTATTAGGGATATTCTAGTACTTTAGAATTATTATATATAGAGCTTTAGGTTCAAATTTGAAAGAGTAGAAGAGTGGATGTTTTTGGGGATTTGAGACCTATGGATTTGAGGGTCTTTCTGCTAGGGTTTAAGGCCTTCAGCCCTAATTTCATGAGGGGTTGAAAGCCCTAACTTGTGGATCTTCAATTATCGGGTGAATTCTAACCCTAAGTTATTTCTATTTAATCATTTTAAGTTGGTATTAAATGTTGATCATGTCTATGTTTACTTTGATAGAGTTAGAGATGCTATGTCTTAGTATATCTTTAGCTTAGGGTGCAAGTAAGCTATTTCTATGATTATGCATGTTTGATATCAATTCTGAGCACTTCTGTCATGTGTGGTATGCTGAATGATTCTTGTTCATGCTTATTGTTCTAGGTGCTCGATTAATTGTCCAAGAAAAGTTTAATCGGCACAATATTTGTGGAATTGATAGATTAGATTTCTAAATGTCAGAGATGACTTTAGTAAGTTAATTTGTGATTAGTTTTAGTGCTTTAATTCCTCAGAAGTGAGTATTAGATCATGAGAGTGAGTAATGCTACTTTAGTTGAGAGGTGTGTTGCTGGCTCGAGAGAGCAGCAACCCAACTTAGGTTAACCATCTAAGAGTCAAAGATGACCTTGGAGGGTTAATGGATAAAAACCTCAGAATTGAGTCTTGGATCACGAGAGTGGCTAAGCTCATTTCAGTCATGACAGTGTTGCTTACTCGAGAGAGGGACGACACGATCATGGTAATCCACCTCGAACATGATAAGGAAATTGCTTGCATGAACCCTCGCTGAAATGATGTATTGATTTAGCTGTGGTAATTAGAATTTCATATCTCTCAGTAATTTGTGGTAGTTTAGGTTGTATGTGTGTCTATGATATCAAATATCTTAGGTTCCGATCCTAGCGGATCGGAAGATTGATTGCAGAAGAGTTAGAGATAATCCTCATTGTCAATTGGTGAAGTTATAGATAGTCTGCCTCTAGGATACGAGATTAGTAGCACATGCATGATCTTTAGGACGCACGATACACTTTGAGAATCCATGATTGAAATCCACAAGTAATGCCTTCATTCCCCTCCAGTCATTTATTCACATTTTCTTGCCTGCATTCACGTTCACATCTTGCCTATCACCATCTCGCTTGCTATCTTTTACATTGCATAGTAGATTAGGACACACATTTCATATTTGTACTCTAGGCGCTTAGATTCTCTTTGGTTCGATCCCTCATTTAGAGCCATTATACTACGATAAGATAGATTTAAGGCTAATAAGGTGTTTATAAATATATTTGACTGTTATTGCTTGAATTGTGCTTCAACTAGATAACACCGTAGCAAAAACCTTAATCTCAAAGATACATCTCAATGGTGAAGCCATCCATCTCAAATAAAACAAGAGTATATCTGTGAAGATTTCAGAAGCAATGAAATTTAAGATGATCAAAGAAGCCAAAGGAAATCCAACAAGTTGTTGAAGATCGTCTTCATCAACACATTGATGAAAGAAGTCTGAAAATTCCAAGAAAGTGCAATGACTAGTTCAACAACTGTCAAACTTTCCAAAGCACTCAGAAATGGAAATTATTCAATCACAAGGGCTACTACAGATCTTGAAGACGCTCTTACATCAATCTACACAACTTGGAGCGTATATAAAGAAGAAGGATGAATAGATGAAGCAATAAAAATCTTGATCTGTGAATATTGTACAGAGCTAACATATTCTCCTACTCATCCCATGATCAAAACACTCTCCAGAGTAAATTCATTCAAAGCTGCATAATCAGAGATCATTCTCAAGAAGCTTTGCATCACAATAGAGAGTCATCCGAGAGAAGCCTTACTATTTTTACATCTACTTTGTAAAAGACTTTTTCTTTTATGCTTAGAAAGATCAACTTCAAAAGTTGGTGTCGTGAGACTAGTTCTTCAACATTGATTGTGTTATACTTCCCAAGGAAGAAGAATGTTCACTACAAAAAAAATGTCATCTAGTAACACTTAATTTCATAAACACATGAAGGAAGTGTTCCTAAACAACATAATGAGGAACACATGTTTTATGCGTTGGTAGCTATAGAGACGCTTAGTGAAATGTAATTTTGTAGGAGACATATAGCCACATTATTTGTGTTGTGTGCCTAAATGATACAAAACTACAACAACAATAATTGCAAATGGTTCCTATATATGCTACTATTTAAGAACGCTTATGGTTAACATGAGTAATGATATTACATTACTTTTTTTTATTGATGGGAAGAGGGATCCTTGGGGTCAGGATCCCAAAAAGACGCTTTGCTCTTGTTTTCCACAGAAATAATAAACTACATAGGTCTGGATTCACTACGGTCCTAAAAGAATAATAGGGAAGATACCAGGTAGAAACTCCAAGAGCCCAGTGGGGGCAAAGGAGGGAGCGAGAAAAAAATAAGAGAAAAAACGTTCGAGATACAGATCCGTCAATTCATAGATAGTTATTAATCACAGCAGGAGTGCACGCAATCCATATCGCCAAGTTGCTTTCTTGAAGACCCTGTCGTGCTAGCACATACGCAACTTGATTATTCTCCCTGTAATAGTGTCACAGCTGCCAAGATTCATATCGAGCAAAGGACGTGCAGATACCAGAAATATTCGTTTGTGCCTCGGACCTAAATGAGTGTCCGGCTAGAACTGCTTTCACAACCTGTTTCATGTCCCACTCAATCAACAACCTTGGTGAGCTGTGGTGACCAATCATCCTTAGTTCTTCCATAACCTCCAGAATCTCTGCATGAAATACATCCACCTGTCTTTCAACCTTCATCGCTAATGGTGCCACCACTTGCCCTTCGTTATCCATGATAATAGCTCCCAAACCAATCCATCTATGGTCCCGCACCATGGCATATGTGTTCACATCTTCATCCAGCCCATTGGTGGTGGTTCCTAGCCAACTGCTACGAAGAATCTTCACGGTATCTTCAACAAATTCAGATCATTAATTATTTTGTCAACCTGCCAAAGAACATGAGAAGGATTAAAGGGCAGATTTTCATGCATTTTCCAGTTTTGATGATACCAGATTATCCAAGCTATGATTAAGATTTGTTTCCATCATCCCGGTGGAATAATATTGTGCATGTGTCTGAACCAAGCATGCATATCATCATCCAACGCCTGTATAACCTGTTGGAAGCCTTTCTTCCTCCAAATCTCATTCACTCTTAAGCATCTAAAAAATCTATGAGTCTCAACTTCATCTTCCTACAAACATAACAGATAGCAAGGATCATCTTCCACATGTCTTCTGATGAGTTCGACCTTGATCAGTAAGTAGTGTTGGAAAAGTCACCACACAAAAATCTTCATTTTATTGAAGAGTTACGACCCACATATCGTCGACCATATTGTCTGTCCTGGTATATTGACATTATCATTCTCCAAGTTTTGAAGAATATGGTAACCACTCTTAACCGTGTACTCACTGAAGGTATCGTAATGTCAGATGAGTACATCCGCTCCCCCTAAATTATTAATCTTCAAATATTTTATCCAGCTCACATTATTTCAAAAAAGTACTCACTTAGTAAGTCAATGCCCCACTCTAATGTGATGGGATCGAACAACTTAGCCACCATCAGTGCTTCTCCCCCTTGTGGAATGGGATCAAAAGGTCGGAAGGTGCCATTTCCTGGTAAACATGGGTCTCTCCAAGTGAGAATTGAAGCTATATCTCATATTCTCCACTTGACCCCATTTTCTAGAATTTCATAGCCTGCTAGGATCCTTTGGCATATGATTGATGATTTGTTACCCTTTCTTGCTTGCATGAAACTTGATCTTCTATAGTATCTATGTGCTAGGATCCTTGCGCATAAAGAAGAAAGGTTTGTGATGAGCCGCCAATCTTGTTTAGCTAACATAGATTTGTTAAAATCAAGCATCCTCTTGAAACCACATCCTCCAGCTCCCTTTGATTCACATAATTCGGCCCATTTCGTCCAGCAGATACCCGTCTGCTTTCAGTTGTGAGACCACCAATAGTTGTTCATCTTTCTCTCCAGCCGCTCACAGATGGTTGGTGTAATCAAGAAAATAGACATGGTGTAAGTGGGTATTGCTTGAGCGACCACTTTCAGAAGTATATCTTTCCCGCCCTTTGATAGTAATTTGTTGTTCCATCCAGCAATTACCTTATCCACTTTATTCACAATATAGCCAAAAGCCTTCTTTTTGCTTCGTCCCACTATCGCTGGCAGGCCAAGATATTTTTCCATATTCCTTGCCTCTTTGACTATAAAGTTTTGCATCATTATGTTCTTTTGTGTTGTAGTTGTGTTAGCTGAGAAGAACAAGCCTATTTTGTCCAAATTAATACATTGACCCGATGCTTCCTCATACTTGCACAAAATGTCCAAGATATGATTTGGTTCATCATTATTCGTAGAACAGAACAATAGGGAGTCATCCGTAAATAGAAGGTGTGATATGCGTGGTCTACCATAGCTCGCTACCACCCCTGATATAAGATTACGTTATACTGCTAAGTTCAGTGTTGTAGATAAACCTTTTGCAGAAATAATAAATAGATATGGGGATAAAGGATCCCCCTGTCGAATTCCCTTGTGCGGTGTAATTAATCCAGAGGGAGACTCATTTACTAGAGGTGAATATCTCACTATAGTAATGCAATCTTGGATAATGGCGATAATGCTTGGATCAAACCCCAAACGCTGCATCATCTTGCTAACAAAGCTCCACTCGATTCTGTCGTAAGCCTTCAACATGTCTAACTTGATAGCACACTAGCCATCCCATCCTGTCTTTTTATTCTTCATTGCATGGGGGAGTTCATAAGCTATCAGAGCATTATTTATGATGAGCCTGACTCCAACAAAGGCACTTTGTTCCTCTTATATTATAAAAGGGAAGGTCTTCTTCAATCTATTTGCTATTGTCTTAGCCACTAACTTGTAGATGACATTGCAAAGGCTAATGAGCCTGAAATTCTTCATATTATATGGGCTTCGTATTTTCGAGATTAATGCAATGTAGGTAAAGTTTACCTCCTCCACACTACCACCACAATTCAAAACATTTAAGAAAAAATCAATGACATTTGTGCTAACCTGTGGCCAAAAGCACTGGTAGAATTGTGTAGTGAAGCCATCCGATCTTGGTCCTTTTCCATGATGCATTTCTTTAAGTGCCGCATAGATCTCTTCCCCTGTATAAGGCCTCCTAAAATCAAAGATCATCACCTTTATGACTCGGGCTGATATCAGTTGGGAAATAAGGTCATGTTCCGAGGGATCGGAGGACAAAAACAATTCCTTAAAATAGTCGCACACCACACTGTTGCGGAGCTTTGTAATTCGGTCTGTCCTTCTTCGGTTGAATGCACAGAAGTGGAAAATTTTCGGTGTTACCATCTCCCTTAAGCATCCAGTCTATATGGGAACGATGCTTCCACATGATTTCCATCCGCGCTTCAAGCTCGACCAGTTCTAGCTTCAGATTCTGCATCATCTCATATCTCAATTTAGTTGGGTTACCTTGTGAAGCCAATTGCAGCCGTTGTTCCAGCTCCTTGCATTTTTTCCTCATCTGATCGAAGATCTCATTATTCCATTTTACTAGGCCTTGCTGCAGCTGCTGAGTTTGATGATTCAAATCATGGTGGGTAGTCTCTGCCTCACCGCACTAAAGTCTTTGAACTTCTTCCTAAAAACCCGGATGTCTCAACCACATGGATTTAAACCTGAACGGTCTCGTCTGCCCCTTTTTATGTCCATCTTATTTACATTTTAAAGTAACAGGACAATGCTCTGATATAGGACCGTTCCGCACCAGAACTCTTGTTTGTGGAAACATCTGGATCCAGCTCTGTGTCGCTACACATCTGTCCAGCCGACATCATACACGAATGCCCCTGATCATGTTCCTGCCCAAGTAAATGTCGGTCCTTGAAAGCCAAGGTCTTCTAGCTCACAGTAATCTAATGTATCCCGAAAACTATTCATTTGATGTTCACTTCTCTCTAGACCTCCCCATTTCTATGATGTAAAGAGAATCTCGTTGCAATCTCCTCCGCAAATCCATGGTAGTGCTGATTTTTCCTTCATATTTCTGAGAACATCCCAGCCTCTCTGTCTTTGGATATTGACTAGATCACCATAAAATCCTGTTATCCAAAATTTGTGATCACATTCTTGTCACTTCACCTCCATATCAATATGGTAATTTCAAGCACTTTCTAAACTTGCTATAACATCCTCTGTCCATAGAAAAGCTAATCTGCCTGCTCTCCCATGTTCACCATAACTTGGGACGACGTACGTGTGCTTAAAACCAAGATGTTACTTCACTTGCTTCATCTCCCAAACATGCATATGTGTTTCGCTAAGGAACATCATTCTCGGTTTCTCCTGTCGAGTGAGGGTCTTCAGTTCTCGAACTACTCATGGTGCCTGATAAGTTGATATTTATTATATTTATTTTTCTCATACATAAGCTATTTTCATGATTTTTGAGCTTTAAAGGATCATTTTGAGAATTTTTAATATCTTAGAGCTTATTTGGAGATAATTGATTAAAATGAGATTTAATTGTTAATTTTGCAGATATTAATGATTGTGTTAATTTTCAGATTATTTTCAGAATGGAGATGTCTTGGTAAACAAATCATATCTTGACATAGATATATCGGCATTGGATGATTCAAAATTCATTGGAAAGCTTACAGCCAGGGCTAAGTTTCATGTGAAGACAATGAAACCCAGTTCAGACTTTAAAGGTGTAAAACATCAGTTTCAAAATGGAGTCCTGCTACTGATGCAATAGATAGAACTGTCCAAATTAAAAGTTGAGGGTTTAAGTGATTAAAGCAGGGGAATTGTGGGGTTGAGATGATTTTGAGATGAAGTCTACACCTTTTGAGCCTTAATGCGTCCTTGGACCAGAGTAAGAAAATATAATTGATGTTGATCTCATCTGTTAAGGAAATCAGCTCCGTGTGAAATCCTTGATGTGTACCAGCTGTATGATACATTTCCACTCAAGTTTGGATATCAATTGGGATAAGGCCAACATCGAAAGATCACCAGCAAATGGACTACTTCTTTGCTTTGTTGGTTTAGGAGGCGAAACAATGAGGAGCTCAACGCAAAATGATCCAATTACTTTTTGTTTGTTTGTTCAGAGGCAAGGTTAACAATTGGTGATGATGGGAATTGATTACTGAGTTAAAAATGTGATAAGGATTGGTTCAACAATTTGGTGCCTTCGACGTGCTCGATGAAATGTCTGAGAGAGGTTGGCAAGCATACATCCGATGAGCAACAAGCAAAATAATTAGGATTCCTAATACAAATAAAAGAAGGTATTGCAACTCAGCTCATCTTGGTATTTCTAGTACTAGTTGGACTTGGATGTTCCAACTTATAAATAGGAAGAGAACGCAACCGTGAGAGGGGACCTTTTAGCGTGCAATTTTATTTTTCTCTTGTGTTCTACCACATCATGTCTGAGTAATTTCTTAAGTTTAGTCTATGGTAGATTTCTATCTCAAAACTCTTGGTTGTGAGAATTGATTGGAACTTCAATTTTCTTTAATTTTCAAGCATCTATTTCTTCTTAGCACTTAAGTATTGCAATTGATTTTCCTTTTCTCACTTGTTTAATTGGTTATGAAATTGTGGCTTAATTTCTCTAGCCGTTTGTGTGAAGGAATTTGATAGAAGCAAGTGGATTAATTTAGGAATTTCATAAATTTCTTGTTAATTCATATAGAATAAATATGACAAGTTAAATCATACTAGCTTCTCTAGGTGGTTGCTTGAAATAAACAATTCGATCATCGTTCTTCATGCTAGGTCTAAGTTGATTAGAAATTGCTTCTAAATATCTACCTACTTGGAAATTAAGGAATTGATTAGACGCTTGTTCTGGTTAATTTATCAATGAATTATTTGAGTTCTTTCTAGCTTTAGGTGGAATCCGGTTTATTTACTTGAGTTAAAGAAATATCTCTTTCGATGATCAACTATATGTTTGGAGTAGATAATCAACCCTAGGCTAAATGTTCTTAGTGTTTGATTAATCCAAGTTTTACTCTCGTTTATTATTGCAGCATTGATTCAAAAACCCCCCAACCTTTTCAATTTCAGTTAACTACTTAGAAAGCTTAATTTGTAGATTTTCCTTGGGATTCGACCTAGTTTTCACCACTATACGCAAATTAGTTTATTTTGAGTTGATAGTGAGACCGAAATTATTTTTGACAGTTTCGACGCACGACCAGTGCCCTCAAACCACAACAGCTCAAGAATATGAAATTTGTTGTTCCCAGCGGTCCTACGTATAAGGCACCACCGATGTAGATGTCGAGTCAAATTCCTTACGAAAAGACTCATCTCCCTTCATTCTCTTTCCTTCCACGTCTATATCCATCAAATCTGAGCTCTGATTTCCAACTGGAAATTGTATGTCCTATGAAGAGGCATTTGTATTATCCCATGTATTTGACCGTCTCCGTCTCCTCCATTTCATGGTTCTCTTTTCCCCTCGTGAAGTGTCCAATCCCTTGTCACCATGCAGCAAAACACTCCTTGTTAGTTGTCGCGTTGTTTGCAATACTTTCTTCTTCGTGCCATGAAGGAACTCTACCGTGTCTGTCTTTTGTTGCCTTGACTTTTCCCCTTGACCCCCATGCAAAACTGTCACAGTAGCTACTTTCTTGCGACACCTTGCCTCTAAGTAAGGTTTTCCCAACTATAGTCCGCTCTTTGTTCCAGAAGAAGGCGCATTGTTATCACCCTCTTTCATCTTGTTATTGCCTTGCTCTTGTGGAAGCATCTCCTCCTCTGGTATATCTTCGAGATACGGCATTGAGTCACATTCTCCATCTTTGGAATCAGAATCATTTATACTTTGATTCAAATTTGCCTCTTTTACCACACTGCCTTCACTCTATCCTCCCATGATCAATTTGCGAGCTACCTTTCTGTTACCTATATCACCATCCGCCTTGCTATCCCCCTGTCTCTTATCCTCCAACAATTTTGTACCTGTCGAGAGTGAAGATGTTTGCCATTGCCTCTCCTCTCCCCTGACCACTTTCTCGATGTTAGAACTCCTGGGGAAGCCTTCATGAAATCACCGTACGGTGTTGGTCCTTCCTTTTCCTCCGAGTCATAGTGTCTATCTGTGTGTCCCAATCTCCCGCATCTGAAGCAGAAGTGTTGGAGACACTCATACTTGATTAGAATGAGTAAAGGATTTGAGTTCTTTACGCAGTACATTGCTTCTCTTGGTAGTGGGTTGCTAACATCAATTGCTACTTGTGCACGCACATATCTTCCCCCAATCCCTCCATTCTTCTTTTTTCCAACCTAAAGTACTTGTCTTGTCTGTCCTGCCAATCGGGCCACCACTTCCTCCCTTTGAGCGCTAATCGATAAATCATATAATCTTATCCAGACTTATGCCGTACCCAACTCTACCTTGAGTGGTTGCTCTGCCCTTGTGATTTTCTTTATCAAGAAAACATGTTTATCAAAGAGCCACGGTCTACCCTCAAGAACTCGATCAATGTCCTTGTGGCAGAAGAAAATAAATTAAATAGGAATCTGTTATCACTGATGACATCGATATTCATGTCCTCCACCGGGTGTCATAGGGCTCTCAGCATCTTCATCAGCGAGTCATTGTTGAAGGGCGAATTGCTCCATAGCGATCCAACCATATAGAACTTGAATGGGCTCGGATCATCATGGTCTTCCGACGGATCATCTTGAATAATTTGTTTTTCCTCTTATATTAGCATGAGTCTTTTCCACAGGGATTACGGGTTCTCAATGTCTTCTTTCACCATATGTTCTGCTACCATTGTGAGTCTTATGTCAAAAACTCCAGCCCTAAAATTGATTCAAGTGTCATAATTCCATAACTAATACCCACACACCAACCCAACCACCCTGATGAGAAAATCAAAGAAGAAACCAATGGAAATCTCCGCTAGACGTCTGACAAATCTTAGGCAAAAGCCTGTACAATAAGAAACCCTAACAGAGTGAAGCTAGGACCGCAATAAAGGTTGCTGATATTACGTTACTAGAATGGTGTGATAATCAAATTGACATCGAAATTATCATTTTTTTCTTATTTGAGAAATTGACTATTCCAAACCAAATATCTTCTGATTAATTAGGACCAAATTTTAACAGGTGGACATAAACCATAGCCATAAATAAAAACAATACAAGTCCTAGGGATAAATTGGAAAAGTAGAAGATTAGGACCAACTAGGATTTTTTGCCCGCACTTCGTTACGGGTATCACATCCAACATCTATTAGTGAAAATGAAAAAGTGAAAATATAAAATAAGGTTATGATAAAATGAGGAACATTAATTTAAGATGAAATATGTAAAAGAAGGAAATGAAAATAAGGGAAACGAGTAACATAAATTCAAAACTAAAAGACGAAATAAAATATATTTTGAAAAAACACTTGACACATTAAATTGAAAAAGCTGAAAATAAAAAGCAACTTGAATTTTTTTGAAACAAAAGACTAATCTCAAAGGATTTAAAAAAGATAAGATATTATAAAAAAAAATAAAAGGTTTAATATGGAAAACCAATACAAAAAGTTAGAACATTAGTAATGTTGCACAATCATAAATTCAAGGGATTAATGTGAAAAATGAAAGAAAGATGAGAACCTTGAGGGATATTTTTGAATTTTGCATATTAAGAATGACATTGAAGAATTTATGTTTGATTAATTGAGTTACTGAAGACCCATTATAGACTTTTCAGTCATTGTAGAAGAAAGAGTAATCTTGGATGAATACGTAATACTGACAACGTGGGGGTCTGTTATGTAAACGTTTGGGAACTAAAATGACATTTTCGGATAATTTTTCATTGTTCATGACATGCGGTTTTTTTTTTCTTACATTTTAAAAAAAATTGGTGGCTTTCACCTAATTTCGCCCGAGAAAAGTGGCGAGATGAAGCGCGAGATATCGGGATCGGGCGGTCCAGGTTTGTTTCGTCCGATCAAACGGATCGCAGGTGACTATAAAACGAAGCCGTTTGACTTGAAGCCAATGGAAAAAAAAAATTCAGTACCGAAACGACGTCATTTTATACGGTGGAAACAAAACAAAAAAACAAAAAAACAAAAAAGATAAAATTACCCAAATTAACATTATTCATCCTAGTCACATCAACTTCAAGAATTAGTAGTATTAGAAATTGACACCGTTTATACTATGAAACAGATTTAGCTTCTCTGAAGTCCACCGCACTGTGCGGTGGACTTCCCATCTTCACAAATGCTCCAAATTAATTAATTATCATTTTTAATGAGAGTTTTAATGTAATTAGATAGAAAAAAAAATTATTTAAATATTTTTATTTGAATAAGTTAAATATGTAATAATTTTTTAGTTTAAATTTGTTGTTCCTCTTTTCCATCTCTTTTCCCTGTTTTTCATTTTATTTTATTAACACCGCTAATTATTCTGTTAAAAAGTAAACAAATGAGTATGTATACAAAAATAGGATGAGTTAATACAAAAATAGGATGAGTTAATGGTGTTAATAAAATATAGTGAAAGATAGAGAGATGACGTCAGTTCCAGTTTTATTAAAAAATGGATAAAAAAATTTGATTTGAAAGTTATGAGAAAAAACAATTAACATTACAGAATCCATATTTTACATAAAATGTGTGTAAACATTTAAAACTAAATATTTTTTTGAAGAAAAAATCTAAAAAGACAAACTAAATTAAATTATTATTATTT
>JBBYHH010210399.1:0-13402 GCA_038382905.1 Daphne laureola | reverse complement strand
AACTAAATCACTAGTGAATTCCACACAAATCAGGTGAATTACATTCCACACATTTTTTAAGTTTGAAACCCCCTATTGTGTATAGAAAAAGAAGGGAGGAAAATAGAGCGTTTGATATCTTGATCTGTTGATCATGATGGTGTAATAGTCTCGTTCTCTGAATGCTAAGCTGAATTTCAGGATGAACTCTACTGTTCAGATTGTTCAACATAAGGAACAACTCCGTGCTGGTAACGCGTTGGAAATTTTGAGCCAGTATCCTTTTTCTGCTGGATTTGTGACATGCTTGTGTTTCTTTGTTTGTGGTTTTGCGACTTGTTATCTGTTCTTTTAGCGGTTGTTCCATTCCCTAACTTGTGACATTTGTTAGATATGACATAGTAATAGATGCTACAGATAATGCTCCAAGTCGTTACATGATCAGTGATTGTTGTGTTGTGTTGGGCAAGGTAAATGACTTAGCGATTTTACGGCATATTTCATTTATCAGAGAATTAAATTTATTCCTCGCAGGTAGTAAAAGTTGCAGAACATCTACTTTTGGTTAATAACGCCCTGGCTAATTTCTTTCAGTAATTTTCTGCAGCCTCTGGTCTCAGGAGCTGCCTTAGGAATGGAAGGACAGGTGTGAATAGTTATTCATGCATCTTTCATTTTCAGATTTGTTAAGCTTGATATTTATCATCTGTAACACCGGATTTCGGCTGCAGCTTACAGTCTATAATTGCAATGGAGGTCCATGTTACCGCTGCCTATTTCCGACACCACCTCCCACAAATGCTTGTCAAAGATGTGCAGACAGTGGAGTGCTAGGAGTGGGTATGCTCTTAAAATCATCTCTTTTGTGTGTCCACCTTATGGCATGTTTTTCTGGGTTTGCTTGATTGAACTTGTATTCTAATATTAACTTTCCAATTGTCAGTTCCTGGGATAATTGGCTGTCTCCAGGCCCTAGAGGCTGTTAAGATCGCGACTGGTGTTGGCGAACCCCTCTCTGAACGCATGCTCTTATTGGATGCGTTATCAGCTCGAATACGTATCGTATGATCCCTGATCAGTCCTAGAATCTGCATTCTGTTTTTGAAATGTGGTGGATCGGTTCTTGTACTCATTGAATGTCACCTTGTCTTCAGGTCAAAATTAGAAGCAGGTCATCACAGTGTGAAGTCTGTCGAGAGAATTCAGAATTCAACAAGCAGAGGTTCATAGAGTTCGACTATGAAACATTTACTCAGTCCCCTCTCTCCGTGGTACTTTCCTTTTCAATTGCTACGATAATGAAGCAATATCTTTGATAACATTTGTCTGATGTACTATTTCAAATCTATACATAACTTCTATTTGAGTGATATGTGTTACAAAACATCTCACTGATCGATATCATCTGATTGTACTTCTGGATTGTCTGCAGTCTCCCTTGAAGTTGAACTTGATTTCCGCAGACTCCAGAATAAGTAGTAAAGATTATAAACAGAGGGTCATCAAAGGGGAGCCGCATGTTCTCATAGATGTCCGACCTGAACTGCACTACAAGATCGTTTATTTGCCACAGTCTCTGAACATTCCGCTCTCAAGCTTGGAGGCGAGGCTGTCTGAAGTTCATGAATCACTGGAGAAAGAAAAACAGGCGAAAGGAAGGTCGGATGTAAGCCTATACGTAATGTGCAGACGAGGAAATGACTCGCAGAGAGCTGTGCAGTATCTCCATGAAATCAGTCTCACTTCAGCCAAGGACATTGTTGGAGGGCTGGAGTCATGGGTAAGAGATGTGGATCCTGATTTTCCTATGTACTAGATTTAGAAGAATACAGCATCATTTTTCAGATTTTACTCTCTCCTTCCCTTTGAACATCCTCCATTTTGACTGTCGCGTGGATTATAAATGTGTGTTGACAGGGTAAAAAAGTAAAATATGCATATAAATTGTAACAAGTTTTAAGGGACGGGGTAGTATTTGCTATGAGACTGATGGAGTATTATATGGGTCTTGAACTGGTAATACTGGTTGAACATTCTGGGTAGAATTAACTTGATCATCATTTTGACCATGTCTATTGGCCTTGTTTCTCTTCAAAATCATCAAGAATTTAATCCAAGTCCAAATCTCAAATGCCAGAACCAGGACCCCTAAAACCCCAAGAATCCCAATATACATCTGTTTCCAGTTCTTGTTTCGAGGCTTCAAAATCTCAATGCCATGAAAGATATTCACTGAGATCAAAACAGAGAGGGCGTAACCCAGAAAATGGTGGTAAACATTCCAGTGCTTCCTGTACTCGTCCCCTGACTGCGGTTTTAACCGAAAGGCTAGCATCTGCATCATCATAAATTAACAGTACTTGAGACACTTGAATGTTTAGGGACTAAATTTTAAGAGTTTTAAAATTTTAGGGACTTGATGGTACTGCTTTGTTTGAATAAGTTTTAGACTGTCCATACCATATTAGTTGAAGAAAGCAATCAGTCAATTGACCTGACCATTTTTTCTAGGACAATATGTTTAGATACTTATAATCCATTAAAGTACTTTATTTTATGTATAGTATAATTAATATTTGAATAAATTATAATTTTTTGTACCACTATATAATTTAGGAAACAAAAAAAAAATGCTAATTTATGTAAACATACATGATTAAACTCTGAAGACAAAAAACAATATTAATGAAATGATCACTTACATAAGTATTACTTGCAAAATAACATTAATTTTTAAGAAAATCTAAAATTAATCAATCATTATTCCAAGCTAGAAAAGAGGGAAAATAATCAAGTGAAGCTTAATTAGTGTTCATGCAGCAACTCCTCTTAACTTTCCTTTTTTTTCTTAAAACATTAAGTGGAGGTAAGAGTTGAACTCAATAACTTTATCTTGTATTTTTCAATATCTTTAATCAACTAGCTAGAGTAACATGTCTATTTTGTGAATTTTAATTACAGTTAAAAAAGAATCATCATCAACAACACCTTAATTCCAACTACGTTAGGGTCGTTGGCATAGAATTTATAATGGCAATTAATTATCAAAAATTAATAAATATTATAAATTCATGCTAAAGTATAGTGGTAAAGTTTTACGTCGGATATTCTTCGTTCTTTCGAATGAATAATATAACTAATTAAAAAGAATAAGAAGAATAATTAAAGTTAATTAAAGGATTAATTACTTGAAGTGTAGTGAAGGCAAAGATGGAGATGCCCAACATCCTGTGTGTAGGAAAGTTATAATTGTCTGAAATCTGACCAAGCCACATCCCAATGATCCAGCCAACTGTGCCAATAGTATACCCAACAGCTTGGCAGCTCACATGAAGACCAAACCACCAACTTTTCAAATTAATTGGAAATTTCTTGCAATATCTTGCAATAATTATGCCAATTGGCAAAAATGCCCCCCACCCAATTATGTTAGTTGCTCCATGAATCTGTTTAAAGTTTAATCACCAAAAATGTCAGAGAACAACGTATGAGATTAGGGTCAGAAGAGAGGTGGTTGAGAGAATTGATCTACAGTTTATGACTTATTACTCACTCCGTAATGCGTTGTAACTTTTAACTTTTTTTTTATATAGATTAAGATTATCTTTAATTATTAACTCATTTTATATAAATTTTCATCATTACCTCATTCTAAACCCCCTTCCAACCGACTCTCAATATTCTTTGAGTGAGTGCATGTGCAAGGATAAAAGTGGACTAAAATAAAACAAAGTGAAAAAATGTCATTCCATTTGAGACAAAAAAAATCGATGTTATGACAACAAGTTTAGGACGAAGTAATAATTTGAGTTATGTTTCTAATAGTGAGAGGGAGTTTGGTGATAACTTTTTCAAGCAGGTGTTACGTTTTAAAAAAACTATTTACAGGTTTTTTTTTTTTAGTTTAATTGCAGTTGTTTGATCTCAACTATTACTCCATTCGTCCCAAATTTGTTATCACAAAATCAAAAAAAATTATCCGGAATCCATTTTTTCATTTTTATTTAGTTTAGTCCACTTTTACCCTTACAAAAACATGCACTCAAAGAATATTGGGAGTGAGTTGGTAGGGATGAGAATGAGTTTAGAAGGTAGTAATGATGAAAATTTATGTAAAATGAATTAACAACTAAAGAAAATCTTAATCTATATAAAAGTGCTAAAAATGACAGCTTATCTGAAATGAATGAGTAACAAATTATTCAAAATGCTACAGTTAACTGAAATAGTCATTCCTAAATGGCGCCTAAATGCTATCGATATTCCAAAGCAAAATGTTTTTTTTTTATTAAACCAAAGCAAAACGTTAATCTTGATTCAATTTTTTTATTTATTATTATATATAAAAAGGATAAAGAGTTGGGAATATGAGAGATTCGAACTTTTCATGATGTCCAATCGATATTCCAAAGCAAAACGCTAATCTTGATTCAACTTCTAATTTCACTATTCATTGTGTTTATGCAAAACAAAAACAAAAATAAAAAATAATAATAATAAGAGTAAGGAAAAATTATCTTACCTTGCGTAGATAACGTCTATGATGTCCGAAGATAATTATAGTCTCACCGTTTACCAAGTCCACCCTCTCTTTACTATCAAAATTTTGAAGTGTGGTTTTATGCATTTTAGGCCTCCAATCTTCCACATAATGTCCAATCTGCCACACATGATTCAAACGCTTCACATTATACCTAGCCATCGGTAGCACCATGCTTACAAATATAGAGAAAAACCCGGAATTCACATCATACGTCGTTGACATCTTCCGAACCCTAATATTGTCGATCTTTCCCGGTAACAGGGTGCATCCGGATTTGATGTCAGCCGTGATATTGTATGTGTTGATGGTGAAGCTCCCGTTCGGTAACATAATGCCTATGATGGCTCTGGTGCCGACCATCTCAGGCGTCTTAGGGTTCACCCCCCAAGCCACCCAGCCTATGTCTATGACATCCGTTGTTCCGAAGAAAACATCTACATTGGCCTCCTTGGTGGCGCCGTTGATGTCCATGTTCCAAGCGAATTCGGCTTCTAAAGTAGGCAGTCTCTTGCAGAGTGTGTTGTTTCTTTCATGGCTCATTCTAATGTAGGTTGGTGATTGTGTGAATTCTTCACTACAAGGAGCTAATTGTGAAGAATGGGAGAGAAGGGAGAGAAAAGTTAAAGAGGAAATGAGAAGACCAAAAGTGGAAGAAATCATGTTCTTTGTGATTCTGTCTCTCATATGTATTGTCTTAAGTAGTGGTAAAGACAAGCTTTCCCTGTTTGATTACATTTTATTATTAGTATGATCTTTTCTTGGACAATTTTATCCCTACGTTTATAGGCATTGTAGAATATAATAGTATTCTCTCCGTCTCCAAATAATCTTACATTTTATGTGAGTGCAGAGATTAAGGTGAATGTAAGATTTTATACCCTTAGGCCTTGAGTAGAGGTTGCAAAAAAAATGAGATAGAAAAAATAAAGATAAAATATGGATAATTTGATAATTTTGGAGGAGAGAAGTTTCCTTTTCAAGAAAATGAAAAACTTTTCAGGAATAACTCGAAAAGGAAATGTGTAAAATTATTTGGGAATGATGAGTAATAGTCGAGGTATAGAATATAACATTTTAAAAACGATAAATTAAACAGGAATGTCATTTCTTGATGACAGGGAATAAAGATGTAGGGGTGATAACTATTCGGTTCGGGACTGGAAAACTGAAAAACCAAACCGAATAAAAAGATTCGGTTTGGACATTTCGATTTTCGATTTGGTTTTCGTACAAATCAGAATGTTAATTTCGGTTTTTGGTTCAGTTTCGATTTTGAGATTTTGCTATTTGGATAACTGAATAGTATTTTTTTTTATTTTGTTTATATCTATTACGAAACCGAATAAAAAAACATTATTTAAGTTTAAGTAAAATATTAAGGAAAAGTTGAAGTAAGTAAAAAGAATAGAAATTCAGTTTTTTCGGTTTGAAACCAAACTGAAATACTCCTTATGTCTCTAAATGAATGATATGTATTTCTTTTTGGAATATTTCTGAAAAATTGGTGCATTTCTTTTTTTAGAAACTCTAATTGAGTTGTTTTACTCAAATACTCAAAACATTCATTCATTTATTACTCTAATTTTTTACCATTCTTTTTTCAGAGGGAGATGGGTAATTTTGATTAATTTTTTTTCTTTCGTTCATTTCTTAATTTAGGACGGAGGGAGTATTTGGGTTTGATTCTAATTCAATTTTAAACTTATTCGGACTATTCGTTTTCTCACCACCCAAAAACCGAAAACTGAATTTTCTTACTATTTGGTTCGGTTCCAAATCGAATGGTTCAAATGATCACCTCTATAAAGATGAACATATACACACTTTTTTTACTCACCAAATTATTTAAAGAGGAAATCTTGTGAATACTTGTAAGAGGTCTTGAATTCGAGCTTCCGGTATTCTCAATCCTCTATTCTCTTTGTATCAAAACAAAAAAAAAAATTATAGAGGAAACGTCACATGGATGATTTGCATCAAGGACCTTATTCTTCACAATTCACATGTCAATATATGCTTTACAACCAACTTAAGAAATTCCTTGACCCTTGGTTGTTATTTTCACCTTTTTAATTAAATCACGTAGTTAAAGAGGCAATTATTCTCTTCTTCCTCCTTGATTCTTGATTTAGTAACATTGCAGAGCATAAACTAGGCCTCTCACAGGGCTAAAAGTGGCCTCAGCTTTTTAATTTGATTTGTGTTGGAATAACCCGCAAATAAAATTCTGAATTTTTTAATTTATCACGAATCGGTCACTAAAATTTTTATTCAGTCGAATAAACCACTAAATTTTTAAAATTGTACCAACTTAATTAGTGTGTTTCATTTCTAATGATGTTTCAGGCGGGGGAAAAAACGACGCAAATTGAACATAATTTTTTTTTTCTTCTGAGAAATAACTCAATATTATCTTCATATAAAATAATACAAGCTAGAGTTTGAAATACCAAAATAGTAATAGCACCTAAACATGAAACAACTAGCAAACTTAAGCATGAGTGAGAACCACTCTAACCACAAACGAGAAGAACCAGAAAAAACATTATCCACTTGATCCGGGAGAGAAGTAATATGCACACACATCATCCTCGGGGGAAGTGTATAATTTGTCCTCTAAGTTTGACCGTTTTAAAGATTAAGTTCTAATACTTTGAAAAATAACAATTAAGTCCTAAATGTTATGTTATGTTACCCATTTTGGTCCTAAATTAACGGTTCTCAACAACTGGCAGACGAAAATGTGACGTGACGCCTAACGGTGACAAAACAAGAAAGTTAGAGGATCATTTTGTTAAAAAAACGTGACAGTTGGCATTTTCGATTTTTCATGTTAAAACTTATAGGACCATAACGTTAAAAATAAAATAAAAGTGAATTATCAAACTTAAACGACCATATTGTTAAAATAATGATGAAAATGTTGAACAAATAAGTCCTACAATTTTTCTTATTAACAAACAAATCCTACAAGTTTTCAACAAAATTAGAGTGGGGTATTAAAGTTAAAGGATCATGTTGTTAAAATGGTTTCTACCTAAACCTAACTAAGGTAAACTCACGCACACTCTCATTCAGCAAAGAGAAAAAGCTATTTTTTCAGTATATTACTGTTAAAGGATCATGTTGTTAAAATAACTTGCTTGTTATTTGCTCTTGTTCAGGATATTACTCTTATTGTAGTTCAAGATATAAGATAGATTGGATTTGATTTTTAGCAAACTTGTAGGATTTGTTTGTTAAGAAGAAACATTTTATGACTTATTTGTTGAGCGTTTTCATCATTATTTTAACAATATGATCCTTTAAGTTTGATAATCCACTTTTATTTTATTTTTAATGTTATGGTCCTATATTTTTTAACATGGAAGATCAAAAATGCCAATTGTCACGTTTTTTAACAAAATGCTCCTCTAACTTTCTTATTTTGACACCATTAGGCGTCACGTCACATTTCCGTCCGTCAGTTGTCAAGAACCGCTAATTTAGGACCAAAATGGGTAACGAAGCATAATATTTAAGACTTAATTATTATTTTTCGAAGTATTAGGACTTAATCATTAAAACGGTCAAACTTATAGGATCAATTATGCACTTCTCATCATCCTCCAACATGGGCTATCATACAGTTGATAAAGAGCATAAAAAAGTTATAGCAGACTTGTATAGATTATCAATCTCATGCATGACACACTAGTACGACTCTCAAAGAACTCAATGTCATCTTACTATAAGCATGTTAGCAGAAGGTGATCTGCCAAAAAAAA
Organism: Daphne laureola; assembly: GCA_038382905.1. Taxonomy (NCBI): domain Eukaryota; kingdom Viridiplantae; phylum Streptophyta; class Magnoliopsida; order Malvales; family Thymelaeaceae; genus Daphne; species Daphne laureola. The sequence goes on along the minus strand of JBBYHH010210399.1, from coordinate 5,113 downwards.
AAGCCAACACCTACCAACCAAAGTAAACGAAAACCAATAAGACTAAAAAAAACAAAAAAAAACATTTGAACAATTAAAAAATAGCTTACTACTCGTCCAAGATAAGCAGACTAGAGAGGAGCAAGCTGGACCACAACTCTACTCCTTCCAGATCCATCCCATCATGGCATGAGATGAAGCAGGAAATCCCCCTGCCCCACAAGACTGCGGTTCGCTGCATCCACAATCGATTTCAAAATCCCCACTCTTCCGTCAACCCTTCCACTACTTCTGAACCAGCCCCCAAACCACCACCATCAATAGAAGCAATATGAGTTGAGCGTTGGAGCAAACCACCGGCCGAGCGAGAACGATGACAGAGATGAACACGTGCCGACCCATCTCACGACACAAACCCATCGCCATCAAGGAGAACGGGACCCGACCCAGGCGGATCCAAACCTGCAGCGGGTCTACGGAGGCGATGAGGGACCCAAACCTCCCATGGAATCCGACCCACACCCTGCCGTGCTCACGAACCAAGAGGAAGCCGGTTGCGCGACACCCCTACCGTCCACCGCACAACGCATCGTAACTTGGGAGAACCACTGGCCGAGAGTCAAAACTCAAGCCTGTTGCGGGGGAGAAGCTGTGACAACGCACAAATCGGCTCACGAAACGTACCTCGTGTTGTGCGAGAGAAGAGCATGCGACCAGAATCACCAGTGGACGACTGAGCAGAGCCAACCAAAAGCCGAGCGATACCACCGACGGATGAACCAGGCACGCTCCAACTTGGAAGTTGGGGCGGCCACGCGGTTAAGGTTGTAGGGGCAGGGCGCATTGCGAGTTTTTCGTTTGAGCATAAAATTAAACTAAACTATCTCTAATTATTCCATTAAAAAAAAAAATACACGCACATTAAAAGTATTATATTGTTTTCCTTTACCCTAACTGAGTTTGACTTTCTCGATAATATTCTTTTAATATATTTTTTTAATTGTACAGTTAGAGATACCTTATATTGAACTTTTAGCTTAATTCGTGTCATTGTTCCGCATAAAAAAATCATCAAAATTTAAACCCGGTGACTAAATTGATACAATTACAAAAAAACAATAGATTATTTAACTGGATGAAAAATTCAATTATTATTTAACTTTAACAAATTGATCATTTCAATTCGTTAATTTGAACTTTTTCATTTTGAATCTTAGGAAGTAACCACTGGGGGTATTATACAAACATAGTCCTTCACCAATATTATACGAATGCCTCGGAATCTTCCTTAGATTTAGATGTCTACTTATCATAACACCATAATGAGAGAATCAAACACTTCCAAGTTTCATAATTTCATAGCAAAACGAGAGATGTCAATGTAGTTATGACAATAAAAACAAAATTTTCAGCAGAATAGCTCCCTAACAAAGACCTAGCATAATGCAAACAGCTTCCCCCCCTCAAGTTACAATCTTCTCTTACACCTTTATGGCATACTTCCTCAAAGGAAAATACATCTCGTGCTTCTTTTGACGTTCTGTTTTCAAAGATGCCTGCAAACCCATGGAGAAACATATGTTAAGAAGGCATGCTAGGTAAACTTGTGAATAGATTGTGGAAAAACATATGTTCAACATCAAACATTCTACACATATGGCAAAGATTGTGGAAAACATTCACAATATCATTAATCCTTGTGATAGAGCTAGGTGATTGTCCAAGTTCTGTCCCCTAGCAATTAAAGAAGACTGGTCAGGGTGGATGTCAAACGGTGATGGAAGAAGAAGCTTCATCTGGCCATAGAAACTAAACAAGTTTTGACTGACATAAAGCTGTGTTCTTTCACCAAAAACCAAACAAAAAACTAATTTTTTTTCCACAATTCCTGAACACTTATACACTGAAAAATTTCCCTTCTGAACCTAAATTGTTGTTACCTTTTTGCAAATATTTGCTCAAAGAAGACAACCAAAGTTTCTAATGCACAATAACAAATTAGAAAAGAGAAGATAAAAATCAATGGAACGGCAATTAGGCAGGGCAAAGTAAGTTGCAAGTACTATTCAGCCAGTGCCAGACATAGGACCTATTTCTAGTTCAACAACCATAAATACATCAAAATATGCACAAACAAACAGCTCCTTCATGCAGGTAAACATCAACAGTAAATGGACAGAAGTTCTGTACACCAACAGATCCAGAAACATTACAACAAAACTGTCAAAACATTTTATTGCAACTCACATGAACTAAATAAATAATCCCTCTATCTCAAATGTGTTGTCCCCTTTTCTTTGCAAATTACAAAGAATGAGTACAATGCATTTGAACAGATGCAGTATAGCATGCAACCACAATAGGGTCAACCGGAAACACAAGTAATGACCAGCCTAAGAAAAGAGTAATGAGCACCCTCATACAACAGAAACATGAATTGTGTCCAAAACTCAAATTTGCAGTATTATAACCCATAAACAAGGCCTCAGGCATTCATCGTAACAAGAAAACCAAATCAAATTGAACTGAAAAAAAAAAAAAAAAAAAAAACTATTATTAACAAATGGGTGGTTCCATAGCTAACCTGGTGCTTAGTGAGGCGGCGGCGAATAGCTCTGGTCTTCTTGGGACGGAGATCAAGAGGCAACAACTTCTTGTTCTTGTACGCCTCTCTGAGCGCCGCCTTCTGCTTCTGAGACGCAACTGTCATCACCTGAGCGATCGATTTCCGAACCACCTTACTGAAACCCAAACCCTAAAAACATCAATCTTCCTGAAACAAGGAGCTGAAAGTAAGAAAGCAAGAAGCGGCTTACATCTTGGAGAGCTTGTTGGGAGCACCGCCGGTCACCTTGGCAACTCGGAGCAGAGCGAGCTCCGCCTTCAGATCCTTCAGTTGGCCCATCAGATCGGCCTTTGATTTGTTTCTTAGCTCATGAACCTTGATTCTCGCTTCAAATCACCAAAACAAAACACGAATTCAGCACAAAGCTTTACGATTAAAACACTTCCGAACCAAAATGCAGAAACTTTCGAGCTTATTCAGCTTACCCATGGCTGCTCTGCAACGTTTCCTCTTCCGCTGTTGCTCTCTGCAATCGGAAATGAAAGTTTGGGGCAGACTTCGGCTTTAGGAGAGACCAAAACCCTAGCCCTAATTCTCGTCGCACGTGCGAGGGCAAAAAAGCAGCAATGGACCCTTAAACTTGTCAACTTATTACGAATCGATCACTAAACGTTTTATTCAGCCGAATAAACTCCTTAACTGTTTAGACTGTACCAATTTAAGTACTATGCCTGATTTTTGTTAACGTGAAAAGGAAAAAAAGACGATGCGTATTACATGGGAAGTTAAATCCCAAAGTCACTCTAAGTGTTCGACTGAACCGGTTTGATATGTGTACCCTAAACTTTAATTCCCAATTTTGACGTTTTATCAAATTCAAGCGATTCTAGCTTTTATTCAAGCACAATTGTACCAAGTCGCTATCCTACTCAAACATAATTTAACATGTACGCATCAACACATGGAGTACATAGAGTATATTCCATTTAAATTAAACGGAATAATTAGATTAATATAAATTAAAAAATTCAGTGATTTATTTGACCGAATAAAAGGTTCAGTGGCTGGTTTATATGACAAGTTAGAAAGCAGAAGGGCTTTCTTTAGAGTAAATTACTAAAGCCCTATTGAGGTCGGGTGAAATCTTCAGCTTATCTCATCTATTTTTAAAAAAACTACAATTATCTCTCGAAGGTTTAGTGAAATTTCCATATATCTTCTTGACTTTTGTGTTTTTAGTAGACTGTTAAGAATTTTAGAGTTAACTGTTTTTATTATCACTAATATTCCATACTATAACACTTCAACCTCAACATTTTATTTCTATCATTTTTCCTTCCCCAAAGTAGGGGTGTCAATTGGGCGGATCAGATCGGGTTCAGATCGGGTCATTCGGGTTTCGGGTTAATTCGGGTTGAACTATTTTTGGGTCATTCGGGTTTCGAGTTGTTTCGGGTTGAGCTGTTTTCGGGTCAGGTCGGGTTCAGATTTGGGTCATTCGAGTTTCGGGTCATTTCGGATTGAGCTACTTTCGGGTCAGGTCAGGTTCAGTTTCGGGTTGTTTCAGTCTCGGGTTCAGGTCAGGTTCAGGTTGGGTTTCTTCGGATCCAAGTTTGGGTTTCTTCGGGTCGAAGTTCGGGTTTCTTCGGATCAAATTTCGGGTTTCTTCGAATCCAAGTTCGAATTTCTTCGGATTGAAGTTCGGGCTTCTTGGGATCAAATTTCGGGTTTTTTCGGGTCCAAGTTCGGGTTTCTTCAGGTCCAACTTCGGGTTTCTACGGGTCCAACTTCGAGTTTCGTCGGTCCAAATTCGAGTAGCTGAAAATTTCAAATTAAACTGTTATTTTGTATATTTACATTATTTTATACATATAATTTTTCCTCCAATAAATTGGATATGAGATATTCTTCTAATAAAATTAAAATTTTGATATTGCTCGAACAAAATTGGAGATTACGCATTGTTTCAAAAGATTAGAATTTGGACATTGTCAATTTATCACAACAAAATTGAAAATGGAACAATGCTCCAACAATTTTGAAAATTAGAAATTCCTCCAATAAAATTGGATATTAGATATTCTTTCAATAAATTTAGAATTTGGATATTGCTCTAACAAAATTGCAGATTGCACATTATTTCAAAAGATTATAATTTGGATATTGTCAATTTACTACAATAAAATTGAAAATGGAACATTCCTCCAACAACTTTGAAAATTAGGAATTCCTTCAACAAAATTTGATATTAGATATTCTTCCAATAAAATTGAAAATTGGATATTGCTCCAACAAATTGGAGATTTTACATTATTCTAAAAATTTAGAATTTGGACATTGTCAATTTATCACAACAAAATTAAAAATGAAACATTGTTCAAACAACTTTGAAAATTAGAAATTCCTTCAATAAAATTGGATATTAGAAATTCTTCCAACAAAATTAGAAATTGAAAACTATTCCAATAAAATTGAAGATTGCACATTGTTTCAAAAGATTAGAATTTGGACATTGTCAATTTATCACAACAAAATTGAAAATGGAATATTGCTCCAACAACTTTAGAA
>JBBYHH010210289.1:0-13404 GCA_038382905.1 Daphne laureola | reverse complement strand
GTGGAGAAATTTTCTATTTACATCCCAAATATTAGAGTAAAATTGTTAGGGTTAAAATATTTATAATGTAATTAGATGATTTCTCCGTAAATTTAACAAAACATTAAACGAAATTAACTATTGAGGGGAGTAGTTGAAGGTTTTACAGTACCTTAGGGGGTTTTCTGAAGGTTTCTCAAAACTGAAGGGAGAAACTGGAGGTTTCACCTAACCTCAGAGTTTTTTTTTGTAAGTTATCCTTTATTAATAAAGATAAACAGTTTTAAAAAATTCAAAAAAAAAAATATTTAAAAAAATTAGATTACAAATATGAGACATCCATAAAATATTTCATTTTTTATATCTAAACATTCATGAAAAAAATCATAGATTAAATACTGTGAAACTGTCAGAATAAATGAGACAATTTTTTAAGGACAAGAAAGTATTAAATTCCAGCTATGGGCCTTTGTGTTAGCCTTTAGTGCCTCAGCGGGCCGTTTTAGTCTACAACACGAACCTTTAATGGGCCATGAAGACCAGTACAGTTCTCACATAGTAATTCTGACGGACCTCTAATCTAAAGCTGCTACTATTTTCACACAGTTTTAACATCATTAATAATTCATAAGTAAGTGTAAAATTTATTTTTAATTTTCAGTATTTAATATATAATATTTTTTCCAACCATTTCGAGTTATAATCTTAAAGTCTTATACTTTATAATTGATAATTTGATTTTTATAAAAGTGTTGGAGTTATCACCTTTCAATGTTATAAAAAAAAAAGTAGGACCAAACAAATATTCACATCACCATACAAACCATAATAAAAGTGACATAAATACAGTGAAAACTATTTGTGCAAATATATAGGATTCGTTTGAGAAATAACTGTTTCAATTAACTGTAATATTTTAAATAATATTTAAATAATTTAGATTAAAATAATTATATATAATTTTAAAAAATTATTATTGATATCTTTTTTAAAATGTAAACAATTATTTAAAAAAGTTATTGTTAAACACACATATATTTCCACTTTTTAAAAAGCAAACATTCCTATGGCTTTTTTTTTTTTTTTTTCTTTAAGGATTTGACTTTTTTTTTTAGAAGTTAATTAAACTTGGTTTCCTAAATATTACAGAAATACTAGGGTCAGCTCTTAATTAGTAGCTACTCCTAAGAAATTGGCAGCTCTTAATTACTGATCTGACACAGCTTCCATTGTTTTCGTCTTTGTCCTCTTCACTACATTAACAAGGCTATAATTTACTTGACCTATTAAAAAGGAAAGAATTTTTCTAAACTTTGTTAACAATTCATTTTCTAATTAATTAAGCTTTAAAACACTTCTAATCCAATTTCACCATTTTACCTCTTTAATTTCTCTCAGTCAAGTTACTAAAATCACAAATGGTGAATGAGTGGGACGCCGGGAATTTCTCAGAAATCGAGATCGTTAGCGTCAATTCATCAGATGCAAAACCAAAAGCCGATCGAGCCTCGACGTCGTCGGACCCGCCACCGCCGGACCGGGCCAACGGCTACGTCCCGCACATTAAGCCTCAGGCGAGCTTCCCGATGTCGCCGTCGCCGCAGCGTAACCACCTCGAGCGGTCGCAATCGACGTCGATAAGCGATAACATTCCGATGATCGGGCAGTACATCAAGGAGCGGAGCTCCAGCTTCTCCGCCGCGATCACGAAACGGCTGGAGCTGATGAAATTCGACGATCAGAGCGGCGGCGGCGGCGATTTCACGGTGTCCGGCGATACGGTGAATCTGGAGGTGAATGATTTAAAAATTCCGGGGGTGAAAGTGATCGTGCAGCTGAAGAGCGAACTGGAGGAGCTCCAAGGAAGAGTTACCTTCTTCTCCAGATCTAACTGCCGTGACTCCACCGCCGTCCGCTCGTTTCTCCGCCAGAAAGGTCTCAGGTACGTACGGACGCATATTAATTAATTTGATACTACTAGTAATTAATTAAGTACGTTGAAAAAGAGTAAATTCTATAATGGTTCCTTAATTTTTTATTTCATTTTATTTTTATTAACGGTTTCCATTTTCTAAAGTTTCATTTTAAAAGTTATCGCTCATTCATGGTTGAATTGTTCATATATACTCAACCTCTCAAGAGATTACAAAAAATCTGAGGACTAATAAACACTCATGGAAATCACTAAAAGTTCATTTGATCTGTTAATTTTAGGCCAAAATACACAATGGTATCTTGAACTATGATAAATGATTCAATTAAGGGTAAAAAAAAAAATTAACGTAAGAAAAGATCTAAATTATTAAAATCGTATAAATGAGGGTCTCAACTCAATTGACACGACACGTGACCGCACGTGTTTCGACGGCGACTTGAGTTACTAACACGTTACCGTCGTGAGACAAGTGAAAACTCAAACCATCGTCGAAACATGTGCGATCACGTGTGGCGCCAACTTAATCGAGACCCTCGTCCTTTAAACGATTTTAATAATCTAGGCTCTTTCTTGTGTGATTGTGTTTTTTTTTTATTATCCTTAATTACACCATTTATCATAATTTAGGGTATTATGGTGTGTTTAAGCCTTGATTCTATGGTTGTCCATTTTTATAGGTACGTGGAGATAAATCTGGACGTGTTTCCGAGAAGAGAAATGGAGTTAGTGAAGCGAACCGGAAGCAACGAAGTGCCCCAAATTTTCTTCACCGAGAACCACTTGGGCGGCCTCGTTGCCCTCAACGCTCTTAGAAACTCCAGCGAGTTTGAAGCCAAGTTGAAGGAGGCGCTTGCGGCCCCGTGCTCCGACCACGGCGCCCCGGCCATCCCAGAATACGGCATCGACGACGGCAACGACAACCTCATGGATGCGGTGGCCGCCCTGGTCAGATTCCTGAAACAGAGCATGCACATCCAAGATCGGTTCGTCAAGATGAGGCTACTTAAGAATTGCTTTCTTTGGACTGAGCTGGTGGAGGCCGTCGCTCGCCGCCTCAGCTGCGCTAAGGACAAGGTTCGTTTTGCTTTCACTTTAGTTTGTCCCGATCTTTTTGGGTTAATAGAAACAAACATCCCTGAAGTATGTGTTATGTTGCACCAACACTTCTGAAATTGTTTGATTTGTTGCTTAATACTTCCAGGCTCCGGCTGGTATAATTGATACAAATAAGAAAAGATGTGTCTAAAGAAGAATTTATCTAAATCTCACTTTGTGCCGCTGGCTAGTCTAAGCGGCAAAGACACTAGGGTGGTACCTTCAAATTATGTCAGTTAGGGAAATTTGGGACAAATACTTCTTCTTACTCAGCTTTCCTTGTTTATGTCAGTTATGTCCATTGTGAGTCTTAGATTACTAAATACTAACAAATAAAATAGCTTTAATACTATTGATGCAACAATCAATAGTTTAAGGACCAATAAGCAACATAGATAGTGTTAAAGCCAAGTTTAACGTGAGAGATGAGAGTTATTTGGGGTATTTATAGGCTTGGGAGAGGTGTACAAAATGGGGGTCGACCTTTGGGATGATGACGCTTGACATGGAGGGATGGACAAGTGTGGGAATTCTTCCCACGTGCCGGTCGAGGACATTATACTATCAAGTGTGTGGACCGTTCGGTTCTTCGTTTATTTAGTCTCTCTCGGACAAGGATAGTACCTCAGTCTCGGATGAGGATAGCACCTCGGTCGTGAATGAGGATAACACCTCGGTTGTGGATGAGGATAACACCTCGGCCGCGAATGAGGATAGCGCCTCAGCCTCGGATGAGGATAATACCTCGGCCTCGGATGAGAATGATAGTCTCTCGGTCTCGGGTGAGATATAGGGATCCACCAATGTTACTCGATTCGGGTGGTTGTTTCCCGGGCAATGTTCCTCGGCCCTGAAAGGTCCTAAATGATATTACTCGGCCCGGGAAGCTGTTGCCCAGGAGATGTTCATCGGCCCTGGAGAGTCACATATGATGTTCCTTAGCCTTAGATGAGAAGATTGAGATAGTTATAGATAGTGTGTCTTGGCACCGGAGGTCGCATCTCGGCTTCGGAAGGCATCTCGGCCTCGACGATGTCTCGACTCTAGAGGGTGTGTGTCAGTCTCGGAGGGCATGTGTCGGCCCCGGATGGCGTGTGTCATCCCTGGAGGGCGTATGTCAACCTAGAGGGCATCTCGGCCTCAGAGGGCATATGGCGACCCCGGAGGGTGTATGTCGGTCCCGGAGGGCGTGTGTTAGCCCCGGAGGGCATCTTGGCCCTCGAGGGCATGTGTCGGCCCCGAAGGGCGTATGTCGGTCCTAGAGGACATATCGGTCCCGAAGGGCGTGTGTTGGTCCCGGAGGGCGTATGTCGGTCCCGGAAGGCATCTCGGACCAGGAGGGCGTGTCGCTTCCCCGAAGGGACAAGTGTGATATTCGTTGGGTCTTTTGTCCGGAATCCCACAGACGGCGCCAATGTTAAAGCCAAATTTAACATGTGAGAAATTAGTCATTTGGGGGTATTTATAAGCTTGGGGGAGGTGTGAGGGATGAGGGTCGGGTGTTAGTATGATGACGTGTGGTATGGAGGTGGGAAGGGTCGCTAGTAGACGGACACGCGGGAGAAATCTTCCCACGTGCGGGTCAAGGACCTTATACTACCAAGCGTGTGGACCGATCGACCTAGACCAGTCGATTCCTTGTTTATTTAGTCTCTCTCGGACTAACCTGATCTTTTTCAACTTTCAAATTTGTTTTAGTCTAGTGACTAGATTAGTCCTTGAAGACCTAAACCTTTGTGATACTTTCACTTCCATCCCTGAAAAAGCTTTGCCCATAAACTCTGTCCCTCCTAGATAAATTCTAAACCTTTATCTACATATATATATATATGAATAAATTTTCTATGCATCAGGGGCCAAAAAAATTTCTATCCCATACATATGGTTGTGATTAGGCGGGAAATTGTACTAACTGTCGCATTTCATGAAAAATTTCAGGCAATTGGAACGGCCAAGAGGTTGGAGGAGAAGCATTTCGTCCACCATATCTTCCGGTACCCAAAGTTCATATTTTTAACACCTCATTGAAGTAAAAACTGTAACTTCTGCAACATGCACAAAAAGGTTTGATTTTTTGATGCAGAGAAAACGATAGCATAGATGGAGGGAAGAATTACTATCGCTTCCTGGACCATGAGCCTTTCATCAGCGGCTGCTTCAACTACCGGAAGTTCGTGAATGAACATGAGCCAAAGCCAGCAGATTTCGTCGCCGCAAGAATCACCAAGCTCATGTCCGCCATTCTTGAAGCTTATGCCTCCGATAACAGACTCAACCTGAATTACTTACACATCGGGAGAAGTGAGGAATTCCGCAGGTACACAGTTTTAGCTAGAGAATTGCAGAGGGTGATGGACCTGCAAATGCTGAGTGCAGATGAGAGATTAGCCTTCTTCTTGAACCTCCATAACGCTATGGTCATCCATGCCATAGTGAGTATAGGACACCCCGAAGGACTGCTTGATAAAAGAGCTTTTTACAGTGATTTCCAGTATGTAGTTGGAGGGTACAATTACTCTCTCACGACCATTAAGAATGGGATACTCCGACGGAATCAGAGATCTCCATACTCATGGCTCAAGCCCTTTAGTAGCACGGACAAGCGTTTAGAGGTAATTAACTCCACTGTTTTGATATTTCTTCACACTTGGAAACAATGTATATGTACTAATTAATGTTCTTGTGCAGTTTGCAGTTCCAAAACTTAATCCTCTGATCCATTTCGGACTATGCAACGGGACAAGGTCATGCCCGCCGGTGAGGTTCTTCACGCCGCAGAATGTAGAAGCTGAGCTCAGATCAGCTACAAGAGAATTCTTCCAGAGTGGTGGAATAGAGATTGATCTTGACAAGAGGACAGTTTATCTCACACGTATACTGAAATGGTAAAGTTTCTACTTACTAAATTGTAAGCTGAATCGGGTGGCAACGGAGCGTAAGCTGAATCGGGTGGCAACGGAGCGGGTTATCTGCGGGTTTTTTAGTATCTGCGGGTAGCAGTTATACCTATTACGGTTATAATTTTAAATTCACAACCGTAATCCGCGGGTATCCGCAGATCGCGGTTATACCCACAAATATTACCACAACATATAATAAATACCTAAATATTTTTTTATAAATATCTAAATATTCATAATTTACATACTGTAAAAACAAACAATTGAGCACACACACTAGAATTTTTAGTGGGGGATGTTTATCTTTTATCTTTTTTTTTTCCCCCTTTAAATGGTTAGATCTAACATTACAAGTACATTTTGTTATTTACGGATTACGAGTATCCGTAAACCGCAGATGATAGTTAACCGTAGTGCGGATATCCCATATTCGTTATCCGCAACCATAATACTCATGGATAGAAAAAAAATCTGCAATCACAAACTCACGAATAAAAATTACGGTTAAATCCATCAATAATGGGTGATTATACGCGATTTGCGGTTATCTCACCTAGTATATCGTGTGAGGTAGTGAAAAAAAAAAGAGTTGGTAAAGTTACCAAGCAGTTAAATGGAATGTGGTGTCTTTAGGAAAATCTTGTGCTAATTAATTAACTAGTGATCATAATGTCTGTATCTACTCTACAGGTACAGTGCAGATTTTGGAACAGAGAAAGAGATACTTCAATGGGTAATAAATTTCCTGGACGCGACCAGATCAGGGCTTTTGACGCATCTCTTTGCTGATGGTGGCCCAATTACCGTAGTGTACCAGAATTATGACTGGGCACCCAACACTTATGAGTACTACTAAATCTAGATTGTTATTTCGTTTTAAGAGAAGATCAATTTTGTCATCAATCTTTTATTTTATTTTTATTTTGTTTCTAAATTTTTTTTTTCGGGGTAAAATAATTATCAATATTTTATTTTAGGGATAAATTTATCATTAACGTTTTATTTTAGGGATAAATTTACCACTACCAAACCTGCGATGCAAAATGATATGACGGAACAGTTAACTTGGAAAGAAAAATTATCCTCCAACATTTGTCGGACATCCATCAGATCAACATAAGTCTTTTTTCCACTCAATCAATGTCGGAACATCACCAATTGCAATATATTCATATCGAAAAAACGCGACCTTACCGTCATTAATTCAGCTGACCAAGATTGTAATCCGTCGCACCCAGGCTACTGATAGGTTCTCCTATCTCTGACGCATCGATTGTGACTGTCTTCACCTCCAACAATTATTGATTGCTTCATAACTGGACGTTTAATGACAAATTTACCTCTTTAATAAAATATTAATGACACTTTTACCCCAGAAAAAATGTTGGTGGTAAAATAAGAAAACCTTAATAGCAAAATCACTCTTTCTCCCTTTCCTTTTAGATAACCTAGGTTTTTCAACCAAGGGATGCACAAAGAAATATAAGTGCATAGTTAGAGATTTTGCTTCTAGTATTTGTCGCGTTTTTATCTAAAAGAGTGGGAACTCGGATCAATTTCAGGTTCTTAAATCTTATAGAATTACACTCGTTACCATCTCTGGTTCGGGGGAATTTGAATTTGATGTTGCCGGTAAAATAAGGTTTCATGTAGCCAATAGAAAATGGGATTCCTTTGATAGAGAACAAGCTGCGTTTTAATCTTCGTTCCATAAAGATATAAAAAAATTCAAGAATGAGAACTTGAAAGACATTTTCTAAAACAAAAGAGGCAAGACAACTTTTCCAGAAGATGTTCCAAATTTCTCAGACTGAAGCGAACAATTTCAAACAGAATCTACATATCAACATCCTGAAAAGTTCGTAAAAAGTTCAAACAACAGGGTCAAGTACAAAGCCCATATGATATAACAAGTCTATATAGATCCATTTAAACTTGGATAGCACCAAGATGAAATGCAGCAAACAATTTCAAGCAGAAACTACATATCAACAACGAACTGAGTAGTGCCCAACCATCAGTAAGCTCCAACTATCTTCCTGTTACTGTGTTACGGAGGGAGTTCATTCGTAAGTATCGACTAGCCCGAAACTAAAGGGACTATGTTCATAGAGAAGACTATCCAACTTTTTTACAGCCACCGATTTCCTTGAGACCATCCGTGCAAAAAAACCCAGACCGCAGTATATGCACAGCATAACAGCAAGTCAAAGAATTGACAAACTAAGCATTACCATTTCCTATGACCCCAAAAAGGAACTCTGAAACAGAAACCCTCATTATGTTTTGGAGGACTTTACAGAGGCTTGCAAAAGAGGAGGAACTGTCTTTGCCTTTCACTCTGTGCAAAAGCACAAGATCACACTGGGACACGCCTGCCGCGATATCGGTCAAAGAACTGCAACAGGAAAATTCATTTGGATGAAATCTGAGACTGAATTAAGGCATTTCAATATTTACAAGAGTTGAACAATATCAACTTCCTTTACAATTTCAATGGGATATCAACTTTCATACTTTCTCATACATGAAAATCTACCACAGGATGAAAAGATTTTGGCTACATTCCTTTACAATTTGTACCAAGGCTAAGCTTCTAAACAGCCCTTTGTTTCATGGGGAAAAGTAAAAAGAGCTACTAGCCTCAAGTGGCCATGTTCTACATTTCATAAAAGCTTCAACTACTCATGTGGAAAACTGCCAAATATAAAGCCAACTAAAAAACATCAGTACACTTTATTTTTCCAAAAAATGCTGTTATTTTACTCGATTCTCCAATCATATCTGGGTGAGCTTACCTCGTTTTAACAGCAAAATAACACATCGGACTCTCTTTTTTTTATAGTATATCATTGAGTTGGGGAAGTATTTTCTTAATTAAAGGACCCTAAGAAAATGAAAACCAACTGACAGCAACAAATGTTTTTCAATGGTATTTTTTTTCTATATGTTTTTTCTTCAGAGAAAAAGAATGATATTAAGAGATAAGAAGGCCTGTGGCGTATTGATATTCACTACACAAATATTGATATGCTCAAATGCTTATCACTATTTGTTTTCTAATGAAGAATAATCTAGGAACACTATTTCCACCAAAATAATGAGGTGGCTTAGTATGTATTTCTAGCTTTCTTTTCACTTCCCTGTTACCGGCAATAAACACACGAACGGATGACATCAAAATCACAACCTCTAAACCAGGAAGATATTAGTTCTTTCACTTTTCCTCCATTGCTACTTCATAATCTTAAAATATTTAGCATGACACCAGTCTAGGATCCAAATGGTCCTTGGCTTCTTTTAGACCATTCAGCTATTACCATAGGCAGTATGTGACCTCCCTTGTAGAAGGAGGTTAGAAATCCTTTCTCTTGAAGCTGATAAAGAAACTATTTATCCATACATCAATCCTGTAAGGCTAGTGAAAAACAACTATTGTCTCAAGTGTACATACCGATCTGATATAAGGTTGTTGGAATACCCAACCAAAGAAAGGTATCTTCTGCATGAAAACTGCTAGTGTTGGCCAGAAACCACTGCATAAGGTACCATGAGAAACTTGAGTTTTAGCTAGACCAAGAAACTTCAGTTTTAGCAAACAGACAAGTTTTTTAGTAACCAAGTATGACAAATTCTTTTGTCCGCATTAAGAAGCATGGCATACCTGAAAAGCACAATGAACCCGTATGTTTCCAAGATCATGCCAAATATAGGCCAACCTAGGATGACAAAAAAGAAACCAGCCCCGAAAGAGATTGTTCCCTACTCACATTTAAACATCATCAGCATTAAATTTCTAATGAATCTCTCTTATTACAAAACATTTGGAAATCAAACCTTAAAATTCTGACGCTTCATGAAAAATTGCATAGTGGATTTCGGACCAATGGTTAGGGAAACTCCAGAGACAAACAGAATCTGTAAAGAGACACGTCATAAGGATTACAAGGATCAGTAAGGTATGGTTGTTTTTGTCCAGAAAATGGAATTGATAAAAGTTTCAGATAGAGGATATCTCTAGAGAACAAACACGTGGCTTACATTTCCCATGGCCAGTAATCCCTTGTCAAAGAAGAAGATGATTCCCAGAAATGAGAAAAACACACCAAATCCAGTCAACCCCAATCCAATCTCTGTTTCATTCCAATTTGGACATGTCAATGGATGCAAACGCGGAATAATTGTTGAAACCATGCGGTACTCAATTTTCAACAACCATAAATGAAAAAAAAAAAGTACCATGCATGGCATAACTGTCCCAATTAGACATAATTTCATAGGAGTATTTTGTAAAAGCTTGCCTGACAACTCTATTTACCAACCATGGAGCACATTCTCAAATCAAAATCTGCAACCTAAAACAACATCTCAACTATGCACCAAGGCTCTAGACGCATACTTCTATGGCCTGAGTCATCATTCAAACTACACTACAAGCTGATGAGTTTTTTTTTTTTTTTCCCTTTTTATTTATTACTCAACTAGTGAGCAACACATAGGGTAGGACCTAACATCATGACATATCCTCGGAGCAGTCTGCATGTCACGTGAAGAATATCTACATTCTAACACCTACCATATGTTCTTATTCATTTGTGATTTTTAGTTCAGATGAAACAATATAGGAAAATTACATATTCAATTAGCAACAACATAGTTACGCCAACTAAAGCTGAAATGACCTAGGAATCTGCTTTAATACTGAAATGGAATCTAGTTGCATGAACTCGCTAACATATTCACTGAAATACCATCTTTGACAGAAATCTAAACAGCTCTACATGCAAAGAGATACCTTCGAAACTCTGAAATCCTATTAGCATAAACATCTTTAGGAGTCAATTAAAAAGCTGTAAGGCCACTACTGCTCATGATTCAAGAAGCAACAGCAGCCTGTTTTAAAGGATAACAGACATCTTCTAGTGTCCATGCAGTTGCAACAAAAGCAAAAACATCAGTCTCACTCACTTTTCCGGTCATTCATTTCAAACGAAACCATCGTGTCGGTTGCTTTCGAACTCGGTATTTCAAGTCTCACTGCGACAACAAAAAAACAAAGCAGATGAGGATACCTAGGGTTTGATGATGCAATTAAAACGCACAACAAGACAAGTCGAGATCTGGAAGAATTACCTAGTTAAATCAACAGGTCGTCGGAAAACTGAAACTCAGAGATCAAGATATTCAAGAAACCTGCAAAAGAGGCCGAGAGCCATAAGGATTCGATCGTAGAACGAAATCTAAAGCTTCAGGAGCAAACTAGTAGCATGATGTTGACATTTCCGCCGTTTTAAAGCGAATTTTCACTGAAACTAAACAGAATTGCTGCTGATTCTTGAGGTCAGATTGAAGAACAGACCTGCGAGAGGAGAGAATAGTCTGAGGAATGTGAAGAGACAAACCGGACGGAGCGACGGAGAAATGGGGAAATAGCTGTGTCAGTTTGCTTCCGGAAAGTCCAATAACCGAATCGCAGAGGTTCAGGTTTATTTGCTTCTGTGTTCATTAACCAGAGTAGAATAAAGTCATAAACGTGTTCTTGGTCCTCATTCTTTGATAAATGTTCAGTTTTAATCCTTCACCTTTAGATCATTCTGATACAGTCCTTGCCCCATGCCAAATTTGGGGTTTTAGACTTTCAAGCTAGCATATCTAGATCAGTGTGTCCTGTATAAACAAATTTTGAGAAACATTTTGTAGTGAACAACATAATTATTGAACAACAATAATTATTTCAAGTAACTGTAGCGTTTTGGATAATTTTTTAATGATCAAAATCAAACGGTTACAGCTAAACGTTAAACTCTACCCGTAAATAATTTTTCAAAACGCAAAAGCTATTTTTAAAAATCTATTGTCAAACGGGACCTTAGTTTTGGTTTTTTTCAGCAGTACATTGGATGAATCGTGTAGTATAAAAATTCTATTGATTTTAAAGTTGACAAGTAGTGAAATTACAAAAGGAAGCAAAAAAGAAAAAAAAAATTATCTACTCACCTATGGTAGGTTTGAGAGCATGGTTCACAAACCATACACAAACTTACACATATGAATAGCTATTCACAAATAGATGGTGAAACCCCCATGATTGAGGCAAACTACACAAGACCTAAGTTTACTTATAAACATATCGTTGAACTATTACTTGAGACATGTGGGATAACTTACATCTTCTTCTTTTTTTTACTGAAAGTGATTCAATATTATTTTCAAAGAAAATAATATAAGTGAAAGTTCGAAAGAGCGAACAAAATAAACACCTAAACAAGCACAACTAGAACAAGAAATGAGCAACATTAACATCCCTAAAACAAAACCACAATGACTAGAAGGAAATCCAAAAACTTGACCGAGAAGAGAAGCCACTCGCTGACGCGTCAACCTCCACAAAAGGCTACTGTATAGCCGAAAACGTGCACATAATACCATAAGGAAGAAATATTCATTCTCAATCTCGATCGCGGCACACCAAATAGGCTTTTGTGAAACCTAATGCCTTCTCACTATGAGCGTGCGGACAAAATGTGATACACACAACAAGACAAACTCTACCAGAAAAACCAACCAGATTTCACAAAAAAACTGAAATAAACTGCAAGAAAAGTAACAATAGCCTACTAGCGGACCAATTCATAGCAACGCTGGAGTAGAACGAACTAGACCATTGCCCATACCACTCCAGAACCATCCCCTCGTGACACTGGATGGAGTAGGAGGTCCCCCTGCCCCACCAGACTGGTGTTAGCTCCTTCCACAACCAATTTTGTAATCCTCAATCCCACCATACGGTACTCATATCTGCGAACCCTTCCAAATCAGTCAAGGTAGCCCCCAAACCAGCAAACGACCCATCGGTGGGCCAAAACCATGCATCCCCCACCCAGCAGCACAAACCCGCAGGCGGCAAGAGGCCCTGAAACGTCGCGAGAATAACGAAGTCGGGCGTTGGCAGGAGAGCCATGCACGCGTCGAGCATGGAGCAGCCCACCAACGGAGAAACGTTGCTCCAATTTCGACCCTCTAGTCTGAGGCTGAGGAGCACTGGCAACGCCAAAGGACCGCACGAGCACCCCGGCAACGAGAAACAACCTGTCCCGCCCGCGATAACTGGAGCTCTGCTCGGAGAACCACCAAGGCTGACATCCTGAGCACCCAAGGGAAGGATACCTGGTGATCAGATATGTAGCGGCAAAGGCAAAGGCAACCTGGTGAACAAAGGTGAAGAGACGATGCAGAAGCCGACCAGACAGGAGCATGGCAGCAAGGAGCCTACCGCGCAGACCTGTGACGGCGGAGGGAAGGGATGAAGCCTTAGCAGACCGCATCGCATATTTTCTTGAGTAAGCAATTTTATTTCTTTTTTATATTAGTACATGGGATAACTTACATCTTTAACATGCAATATGTGTGTACGCTAAAGTATATAGAAAAGATAATAGAGAGAAATTATATTAGCGTACAATATATATATATATATATATATATATAAGCCAA
>JBBYHH010210178.1:0-13404 GCA_038382905.1 Daphne laureola | reverse complement strand
CTTTCTTACTAACTCATTATATTTCCAATTTCTTACTAACTTCATTTTCTTTTCCTTTTTCATGTAGATAATGTTGGCAAATTATCCTCTTCCAATTTGATGTGAGCCATTGGATGAGATTACAAGGGAGATTTCCACCCTAGATGTGTTGACACATCTTATGACATTACCAAAAATTCTTCCAACCAATATTCCCTTCTCTTTTTAAATGATATCCATTACTTCTACTACACTTCAACAACTTAAGCCCAAAAATTTGGGCCCAAATCATCACTAAAACCACCGGCCCAACCATGAAAGTCCAACATATATTCTTTTTATCAACTTTCCTGAAATGACCATTTTGCCCTCCGAACCAATTTTTGGCAAAATATCCCGGGACTTATAAAATATTATAAATTATTAAAATCTCGTTCAATGGACCTCAAATAATCCCTCGGAACATTCATTTCATTTATCAGCATCTCAAATACATAATATTCCAAGGTTCCGACAAAATTACAAACCGACCGCCGGGACAATACATCAGAAAATAATATAATTCCGGGGTGGGTGTAACATCATTCATGTCGTAATTTATATTTATAATTGACTAAATAATTTATAAAATCTAGAGAAAAGATCAATGAAATTTTACTTGTTCTTTATTGGGAACTTGAGTAATAAGTAGAATTTTTTTTTCCAAAAGGGGGAGGGGAGGTAGGTTTCTAGAATTTGAAAAATCTATTCGAATGATTTTCAGAATAACTTATGCTTCTTCAAGGATCCCTTCGTACATTTTGTTAGATATCAAGGAAAATAGATTCTGGTTTCAAAAGATACGCCTCTTCTGATGAATAAGTGGAAATATTACTTTATAAATTTATGGCAATATCATTTTTATGTATGGTCTCAATGAGGAAGGTTTCGTATGAAGCAATTATGTAAATATTCTCTTAATGTTTTAGGCTATCTTTCAAATATACAATTGAATCCTTTCGTAGTACGAAGTCAAATGCTAGAAAACTTATTTCTAATAGATAATACTATTATCAAGAAGTTGGATATAAAAATTTCAATTATTTCTATGATTGGATAATTGTCGAAAGTGAATTTTTGTAACGCATCAGGACATCCCATTAGTAAGCCAACCTGGGTTGATTTTCCAGATTCGGATATTATCGATCGATTTGTGCGTATATTTAGAATTTTTTTCTCATTAGAGTGGATCCTAAAAACAAAACGAGTTCTTTATCATCATCATCATTTTTTTTTCGTACTAAATTCTATTTCACCCTCTCGATTATTCTCGAGGAAACTCCATTTAAAGTATTCCGGTGGATTCTTTCCGATTCATTTATTCTTTTTTTTTATTAATATTTTTATTAATGAATTGCTTTGGAAATCATATAGAGACAATTCCTATTTAATATAGCTATTTGTGCAAGTATTTTACGAATATGAATATAAGAAAAAATAATCAATAGATTTTAGAGGCAATGTGGAAAAAAATTAAGGGTGGTAAATGATTTACCATTTAAAGAATTGGAAGAAGAGAAAATAAACATAAACAAATAAACAAAAAGTAAAAACAAAACATAAATAATTGTAGATAGTATAATAAGATACCTATAATATTCTCGCATCCAAAATATTAATATATATATTAGAAAATATGCTTAAATCATACTCCTTTAATCTTCAACTAATGTATATATTTGACTTTTATTTTTTTAAGATTCAATATTTGACTCAAGTATTTACTCAGATAAATAGTGTAAAAAATTCATAAAAAAAAAAAAACTTCCTCCGTCGCCAAATAAATGGTACGTATTCCATTTTTTGATCTCCCTGAAAAATTGGTGCATTTATCTTTTTAGAAATTTTAGTTGAGTTGGTTTATTCAAGTACCTCTAACATTCTACCATCTATTACTCGAGATTTTTACCAAAATTATTTTGGGAGGGGCTGAGTGCTAATGATAGTTTTTTTTTTTACCAATTTTTTTTCGTCCCTTTATTTCTTAATTTGAGTATCAAAAGAAATGTATCATTTATTTGGGGACGGAGTGAGTACGTTTTAAAAATTATATTCCCTCCGTCCGTCAAAAGGTGAACAATTTATTTTGAGAGCTTCAGAGTATTTAATCTATAATTTTTTTCATGAATGTTAAGACTTTGAAAATTAAATATTTCACATGTGTATCATAATTTAAAATCTAAATTTTCTAAATATGTTTTTTCTTGATTTTTTTTCACACTTTATCCTTGTTAAAATTTAAGTCAAATATTGACCATTGAAATAACAAATTCAAATAGTTTAACTTTTAACGGACGGAGGGAGTACTTTAAATTATGATATGGATAAGAATTATTGAACTTAAAATACCTAAACACTCATGAAAAAATAATAAATTAAATATTATGAAATAATGAAAATAAATATATGTATTTTTTTAGAACGGATGGAGTATCATTAAAAAAACATAAAAAAGCAATACAATTGATAGAATACAAGGAAAAAAAAATAAATATGAAAATGAAAAAAAAAAAACAAATGGACAAAGACAAAGTAGCTACTGTTCATTATGATGAGTCCACCGAATTCCCTTACAATCAATATATCATACAAAACACTCATAATACTATTTATTATTGTTCATTAAAGTTCATAAATGTATATATTATATAAATATAAAACAATAGCATAACACATGTGTTTTTCTCTAAATAATAAAAATGTGAAAAAAAAAACGGAAAACGACGAAATGTTACTCATAACGTTAACAAATGTTATACTTTATAATATCTAGCCCATCAAAGTATTTTTTGCGTGGCTACTTTAAATAAATGTTTACAGATACAAGTAACTACGTAGATATTGTAATCTTATATTTCAACATTAAAATCACTATATAGGCCTTGCTCGACGATCGTTGCCCGCTCCCATGTCTTACCGTCGTCCATTCTATCCTGGCCAGCTTGCGCACAATCAAGCCCGTCCCCATTGCGACGATGGGAGTAATTGAAAAAGATACCGATAGTTTTTTAATTTTAATTATTATCATATCTAAGTTCTATTTTAAATTTTTATTATTTTTAAGTCTTATTTTTACCTTTAAAGACTAATGTTGTACTGTTTTTGTCCTAAAGATATTTAAATATTTTATTTTTAGTATTTAATTTATAATTTTTTTTTTTAAAATTTTGATGTAAAAAATTAAATAATTTATATATAAATGATAATTCAATATTTCTAATTTCTAAATATAATTTTTTTTATTTTTTTTTTAAAAACTTCTTTCTAATAATAATTTAAATCAAATAAAATATCAAAAGTCAAATATTTAAAATATTTTTCGATAGAGATAGTAATAATTACTATAGATTAATTTTTTCTCATAATACAGTTTAACCCCAATTTTAATTAAAACCAACAAATTGGCCATAGATTTTTAAAAGTGGACTATTTAACCATCTTCTTCAACCTGCCTCCAACCTCTATCGACCAAGCCCTGCCCATCCCTGGAAGAACTCAAATCGAAGACAGAAAACTAGGAGGAATCGACCCAGTTGACTAGCTCTGGTTCGTTTGAACTCGAAAAGACGAGGCGAGGCGAGACACGATCTCGCGTTCGGCATTGGAGGAGGCTGGGTGTGTCGTGGCTGCCGGTTGGGGCTGGGAGGGTTTGTTAGGGCGGGGCTGGGTGGTTTAAAACCTGGGGCCGGACTGATGTGATGGTGAATAGGGCATAATATATGAACGACCGGAGCAGAGGGCAGCGGTTGCCAATCGATTCCACTGCAAGTTTTGAGACAAAGGAGCTTCTGAAAATTTCAAGATCTTCAAGTAATGGCAGATTCGGCGGCGATTCCATCAAACCTCTATCGGAAACGACATCGCAATCGACCAATCGAAGTCTCTGAATATGAGTTATTCTGCTATCCACGATCACAAGTTAGAGATCTGGTAAATAATCATGGAAAACTAAAGGAGTACTGCTGCTACCTATTAGTGAGAAGATCATCATCCCAGAAAGACGAGACATTTTTTTGTAGCAGCTTTGAAGAGATTTTATTAAGAAACAAAGTGGACAAATGGTACAAGAAAATAGATCAACAACAAACAGACCTTGAGCATAGGTCCTGCTGAGAACAAAATAGATAGAGCACTCATTAGGGGACCAATAATCGTCCCCGAAAAACAGTCCCACTTCTAAAGGGATCACTACCTACAGGCTGCAATATAAGCACAGGATGCAATCTTAGGAAGGAATAGACCTGGGTTCGTGAAGAACAACAAGAAGAGGGTAGGTGGATTGTCAATCTTATAAATTTTAGGGTTTAAATAGTATGATTAGAAAAAATAAAACCATAAAAATTATTATAGCATTTGTCTAAAATGGTAAAATTGTCAAATATTTGCAAAAAGGATCACGAGTGCATCATAACTTTTAATATGAGACTTAAAGAGTATGGACACTTAAAATAGGACCCAAACATGACGATAATTAAAGTTAAGGAACTATCGGTACACTTTACTCAATTGAAAAGTAGAAGTCAAGTGCGGATACATGACGAGTTTTAATGTCGATCAAACGACCCACATCCCGCAAGACCATAGTTGCCTAAAGACATGGAGAAACTCGATTTTGTGATGGCAGAGCTGGGTGTCGGTGGCACATATATACTCCTAGAAGGCAGTTGTTGTGTGCAAAGGATTTCTCTTTTAGCCTCAAAATTTTAAATTTATATTACCCTTTTTATCACTTCAAGAGAAATGATCAATCGTAGCAAGTGGTTTGAGAAAAAGGATGTCGAATCCAAAAGACTCGTGCGTCTGATGGTAAAAATGCTAAGTATGCTAAGTCTACTAGGTGTAAATGGTAAAGGCAACAAGTAAATGGTGTAATTGGTGATGAAACAAGCAAGTAACAACACTAACACTACTTGGACTGCAAGAAAATCGACGAAAACAAGTTAGCAAGCAAACTAACAACTAAAAGACGAGTCTAAATTAGTAATGAAAGCTCTCCTACGGTATATCTACGATTCGTGGATCCACTATGAATCTCATGTAGTGTCTCGGGTGAGTATCTACCTTTGGATATGTTATCTCTCGATCAAGCAACCACCATCTCAACTGAAGTGGTCATAGCCTCTCTCAGGGTCTAGGAAGCACACTTTTGTGTACTTACAACATAGAATTACGCCACAAACAAGGGCTTATGGTTATCTCTAACTTGTAGTTGGTGGCAGTACCTCGATAGGGACCACCACGCTGTTGAGTTTCTGTCTTCTGGTCTTGACCATATTAAGCTCCATCTCCGTGTTGTGGTGGGTTAGCCTGCGCAATTCAACGGAATCTGTAGACCATGCCGGAGTTTTGCCCGGCGGTGGGTCCTCCGATACTTAAGTCAGTATGACAGGTAAGGAGAATGTGCCAGACTTTGGGCATAGTGAATAGTTACCTTAAATGATAGAATGAGGTAAGCTTATATAGTCTTGTCTAATAGAGTGACACATCTGTAATACTTTGACAAGAAAGAGGCGGTTGGTGTTAGAGGACATGTGGCAAATGTATCTTGGATGCAAGCCATCAGGTTGTAATGCGCTGAGGGCATGACCTCGGTTTGCCGATGAATGCATTCGGGTATGGTGCCTTCAGCCATTTTTAATGGGCCCCCTTTCCTGGGTTGCCGACTCAAGCGTCTTTGTGGGCTTTTTGGGTTTATAGGCCCACTTTGGGCCTTGGAGACTTTGTTTGGGTCTATTGGCCATCATGTCCCCCCTAACCGGGATCTGTCAGACTGGAAAGACTCCAGGTCACCCACTGGGTAATGGGCATCTTGTGTAGTTGGTTATGTTCCCTGGTTTGGAGCCCTTAGAATTGCCCCATTTTGATTCCCGGATACATGTGCATCCGGCCATTATAATGCTGGGGCCTTAGAATTGCCCCCTTTTGATTCCCGGATGCATGTGCATCCGGCCATTGTAATGCTCGGGCCTTAGAATTGCCCTTTTTTTGATTCCCGGATGCATGTGCATCCAGCCATTGTAATGTTGGGGTCTTAGAATTGTCCCCTTTTAATTTCCGGATGCACGTGCATTGGGGTGATAATGGTCGCATGTGGATCCCGGTAGCTTTCCTCCGGGTATTTATGATTTAACCGTCATGCTGGATGCTTTTCTTCGGGCGATGACAGTTTAAGTATGGCGTGAATCTCGAGGTAACTTTTTTGATCAACGGTGTGGATTGAGCTTCTAGCGACGTTTCCTATTCCCGAACGCTCTTTAAATACTTGAGAAGTGGATTGGAATTTTCACTTCTCATTCTTGGTTCCTTCTAGTACTTCCTAAGCTCTCTAATAACGGATCGCCCTACTCTTCATCAGGCGGCGAGTTTGCTTAAGGGACGTCGATGTCGTAGTGGTGGTGGTATTGAAGTGAGCTTGCCAGAATTTGTACGGAGGCTAGTCGACGCTCTTAACCCTTTCGACGAACTTCCGACAAAAGTTGTTTTCTACCGGCGGCACAAGGCGGTGGTTGACCGGGCTACTTAGAATTTGCTTTCATTCGGCTCATCTGCTCCTATCAGCTTCTTCCGAACTGTGATTTGAGGTAAAGTAAATGACTTCTTTTCCTCTTCCTCTTACTACTCGTCCTTCGGACCCATGCCTTCTAGAGGTGAAGGGTGTTGTTCCTGAGGGTTATTGGGCCGAAGTCGAGAGTTTCAAAAGTAAGGCTACTCCGGACTTGGTTCGGGAGTGCCAGTTAACCTACTTTTTACCCCGGTCCATCCGTACTCGGGTTCCTACTGATAGGTGTAAGGTGTATGAGCCAGGGGTAGGTTGGATGGTAGTTTTTAAGGCTCAGCTTGAGTGCGGCCTTAGGTTCCCTCCCCATCCTTTCCTCTGCTAGTTGGCTCGAGCCCATGGGGTACCAGTCAACCAATTCAGTCCCAACACCTACTCTCATATTAATGCCTACTTGACTCTCTGTGGTACCTTCGGTGTTTCTCCCATTCTTCCCACTTTTATCCAATACTATAAAATATTGACTAAGGCTCGGAACTTCTTTTACTTCTTCGGCCCCCGAGGAACCTCGACCATAAAGTATAACTTAACCTGGAAGTGTCCCACCAGCCGTAAAGGTTGGCATAAAGAATTCTTCTTCCTGCAGCCCGATCCCTCTTGGAAGCTTTAGACTGCTTGGAAAATTGGGGATCTCCTCGATGTCAAGACACAATGGCGTCTCCTCAATGACCCAAAAA
The DNA here is from genome assembly GCA_038382905.1 of Daphne laureola. NCBI lineage: Eukaryota > Viridiplantae > Streptophyta > Magnoliopsida > Malvales > Thymelaeaceae > Daphne > Daphne laureola. Next base: position 6,153 of record JBBYHH010210178.1, on the reverse strand, counting down.
ATATAAAAAATTTGACCATAAGCTCCGGAGATTAGTCAATTGGTTCGGGGATGATCCCAGAGAATTGTTCTCGGTGCCTCTTCACTGGCGCTTGGTTACCCAGGGTGTCCTTACACATCTTGGTTTAGTAAAGGGTGACCTAGTAGCACTTAGAATTCGGGCTTCTTCCCCATCAGCTCGGGATATAGCATTGGTTTGGCGTCTTCGCTAGCAGATATCTCACGAGGCTTTTATCAAAGGTTTTTTCCTATCCTCTGTGTCCTGGTTCCCTCTAACATTAACTCTAATTTATCCTATCTTTTTGTAGAGATGAGTTTCTCGGATGATGAGGATATAAACTTTGAAGATGTCTTCAAGAATGTCTTGGGCGGGACATCGGCTCTGCCTCCGGCTCCATAGCCCGAACGAACCCCGAAGAGAGCTCTGAAAAGGAAAAAGGGGTCAGTTTCGGGTGTGCCTACTGCTGTTGTGGAGGAAACTCCAGATGGGTTCTCAGAAGCACCTGAGTTTGACTACCACGGTGCCTCCAGAGGCGAGGTGTTGTGAACCCACCGTTCCAGCTTCCTGCTAGGGCAGAGAGGGAAATCTGGTGAATGACGTTTCACAACTCCCAAGATCTTTCGTAAAACCAATTAAAAGGTTTTAAAAACAATGTCCACGAAAGAACTAAGCAGTCTAGAGACGACCCGAGGTTCAGAGTGTGTTTGCCTGCAAAGTAAGAAAGAAGGAAAGAAATAAAGAAATACAAGTTAATAGTGTTGAGGTCCTCCAAGTCTTTCTCTGTTGTAGTCCTTCAGTTGCACAGCTGCGGGCATCGATCCCGACCTTCTCTCTAATTCATGATGATAGTCAGGTTCCTTGCAAGTTTTATATGACGGGCGTGAGAATATATTTAAGAAAGTAATAATTCAATTATAGGTAACTTGCAAAGCAAGTAATGAAAAAGAGAAGGGTTCAAGGAACTTACAGGGTGTGGCGGCCCCCGTCAGGAAGAAGGGTTGACCCTGACTCGGCAAGCTAGTCTCTATTATTAGTTCCACCTGTTGGAGATGCCTCGTGTTGTAACTTCAGCTCCCAATGTAGTCTCAGTTCAATATTTAGTCTCCCAGGGTTTACTTCCTCGAGCTCCCAGTTGTTAGGTTCTTGACAGTGATGTTGTCATGTGAAACGTAGCGATGATTCAGTTATTATATTGTACTCAAGAGTATATATGTAGTTAGTACACATATATTCTTTACTAAACATGTTCCCTTATTTTACAGTTATTTATCTCATGTTTGTTACTCATAGATACTCTCGATCATTGTATTTGCAATGTCAATAGATTTCTCAATGGTATTGCCTCGGAACATTTTACCAAATATTTCCCTTATTATTGATATCGATAATATCATTTGGACTCTATAATTGTATTACTCAGTTTTAGTCATTTAAAGAGCCCATAATAACTATTAAAACAGTTGACCAGTATTTTACTCCAAACCTTCCGCTACCAAAACCACACTAACAGTAGTATTAACTCACCATCAACCATGCTTCAGTTACGTCCAACCATCATAGTAGTGCGGCAGAAGCTCACAACACCACCACACATGCTTCACTCACAAGTATACACCATGCACCAGTATAAAACTAAACTCATTAACCTTGGGTCCTCCATTTTCTTCACTTAATTTCATCAAATATTAATATTAGTCTCAACTAAGTAAATTGTACTCATACAGCAGAGACAATCATTGTTCTCTGGTAGAACAATTACAGAACTCGGTATTCATCAAAGGCAATTCTCGATCAACGTTAGTCCACCGTCAGCTCGCCGGAGTTCCTTTCCCCCTTATCCTGCTTTGAGGTGAGGAATCGGGAAAGCTTCCCACCCCATCCATTCTGCTTCTCGTAGCACCTCCAACTCTGCCGTCGTCCCACCGGTAGCGCTTCAAGGCTGGCGGTCAGTTCGATCACTCTCAGTCCAATCAGTTCGATCGCTATCGCCTCCCGCCTCTGCCCATCACTGAAGGAGAACAGAAGATGAGGAGTCGGACTCACCTCCATCATCAGCTCCCGCCATCATCGTCGCATCTCCAGTGGAAGGCCGCCCAATCTCCGGCCCTGTCATCCTCAGATCGCCTCCGTCGCATCGCCAGCCCTCGCATCGAGCAAAGAAGAAGAAGAAGAATGTAGAAGAAGAAATAAGATTTGGATCGATTCTCGATCTGATCTTGATCTGATCCCTCCTTCTCTTTTCTATTTTTAACAATATACTTATATATTATTCAATTAATTAAACAGTCCCTCAACTTTTATCAAATAAGCAAAAGAACCCCACTTGTATTCTTTCTCACATTTCAGTTATTTTTCTTCTAATTCATCCTTCTAACTTTCAAATCTTTCAACCAGGTCACTCACTAATATTTCTTCTCAGTTAAATCCCTCGATCTTTTATCAGTTCTTTTCTCCCGATATCAGTTTTAATTCTTTAATATTTCTGAAATATTATCTCAGTTTCCCATTAATTTACAATTTAGTCATTTATTTCTTTTAATCACTTCAGTTGTGGCACGAATGAAACTCTGGGTCACAACACAATGGCTCTCCTCCTCGTACCTCGGGGGAAAACCTGTTGGACATTCCTGCTGGTGTGACTTGTGATCATGTCTACAAGTCTATTGAAGAGATTGATGGTAAGAGAAGAAAAATTACCCGGGGAAGTATAAGAAGTTTATCCCTGCTGTCGAGGCACCCGAAGATGTACTCCCGATGGAGTAGATGTTAGGTAAGAATAAATCATCAGTTAAGTTGAAGTCCCTCCATTTCTGGCCAATCTTTTATAATTTGCGCCGGATGTTTGGGGATGATCATCTTCACTTCTTGTCTTGTTCTCATTCTTGCACTTTAGGTCCGGATTGAAGAGATGTTCAGGAGAAAATGTGTCAACTTCAAGATGCATAGCTCTATCATTCGGGAGAGGATCTAATCCCCCGGGAACTTGGTTGGCTGGTCCATGAGGACAAAAGTCTTCTGGATTACCAAGAAGCTAGAGACATGGCTCCGGAGCTGTGGAAGGGGATTATAATAGCTCGGACCATGGATGACCTTTAAACTCTCATCCCAGACCTAGATATGGCGGCTTCCAGGATGGATGTTCAGGCTTTCCAGGTAATTTCTTTTATCTATACTATCTTTTCCTTCTTATTGTTGACTTGCTTTTGATTACAGATTCATTGTGTGACAGGATGAGTTGCCTAATTGATTCGGGCTACCAGTTCCATTTGGTCTCTAGGTGAGCTTCAGGCGACTCCGGATTTAACGGTTATTGCCAAGATGATCCAAAGCATCAACATCTATGAGTAAGTTTTTGGAAGAAGGGTGAGACCAACTAAGTCATTCGAGCTTTCGATGGATGAGGTTCAGGAGGAGCTTACACTAGTAGGGGGCACTGAAGTTGAGGTATTTGCTTTTGCAAATGCCGAAGAGGCTCTAGCCAATGTGATGTCTTCTCGCATGGTCTGCTTGAAGGATGCTAAGAATGAAGTCTTTGAGCTTCGGGAAAAAATGGAGTTCCTTCATAATAAGGTTGGAGAATCTGATGTCAACTTTACGAATCTGAAGGATCATTTTGAGGCTGACAAGAAAGGTCTTCAGGATAAGATTTGGGAGCTGGAGGCTAAGCTAAAGAAGACTACCGAGAGGGCATCCGAGTATCGGCATAAGGTAATTGATGTGGCTGTTTTGGAAGCTGGCAAATTTCACGAGGGCTTCTACCTTGCTCGGAGGCAGATATTGGACCGAAACCCAGGGGTTGATCTCTCGGGTCTAGACTCCAGGGAGCAATACATCATGGAGCCCTCTTGGTGCGGCCCTAAATTTTGGGAGCCCCCGAAGCCCTCTGAACCTTTCAATGCTGAACCCTCAGCCCTTCCTTCGGAGGAATCTTCAGCAGTCAATCCTTCTGATATGTAATAACTTTTGATTATGTTTGCTAGTGCCTTCGAGATTTTGTTTTTTTGTAATGGCCTTCGGGCTTTTGATGAATACAGTACTTTTGAGCCACTGATTTTTATAGAGGTTCGGCATAAAACCTACATCCTCTCTTTTGATTTCATTGGATCTTTTGAACTTGCTTTTACACATAAAACTTTCTAAGTGCTTCAGAGTGGTAAGAGCGTTCAAGTTCTATCCCCTCTTCATCCCGAAGTTTGTATACTCCTTTCCGATCTTCATTTAATACTTTTAAAGGACCTTCCCAAGTTTGCCCGAACACTCATCCTTTGGGTTTTCTTGAACCCAACTTTGTCTGCCTTAGAACTAGATCTCCAATTGTTATTCCTTTAGGCTTTACTTTTGCATTACTTATTTTGGCCGTTCTTTCTTGGAAGGCTTTCCTTCTGAGTTCAGGTTGCTCTCTTTTGCCTTCGAGCAACTCTAGGTTGGTCCTTAATCCTTCCTCATTTTCAACTTATTTGAAGGCTTGTACCTGGAGGGATGAATAAGTTATTTCTATCAGGATCAATTCTTCAGTGTCGTACATCAATGAGAAGGGGGTTTCCCTGGTGGCTCTCATGGGGGTGGTTTGGTAACTCTAGAGGACATGAGGGAGTTCACCTGGCCATTTTCCCTTGGACTTCCTTATTCTTTTCTTCAGTCCTACTTTGATAGTTTGGTTTGATACTTCTACTTGCCCGTTGCTTTATGGGTGTGCCACTAGTGTAAGTGTAGCTTAATGCCGAATTCTTCTGTAAAGTCTTAGAATCTAGAATCTGTGAACTGGGATCCGTTATCTGCGATGATAATCTTTGGACACCCAAACGTACAAATGATGTTTTTCTATACGAACTTTTGTATATTTTTGGTTGTTATGCTGGCCAGAGGTTCATCTTCAATCCATTTTGTGAAATAATCCACGGCGACTACGCAGTATTTTAGCCCTACGAGTGCCATTGGCAGTGCCTCAATGAGGTCGATTCCCCATATTGCAAATAAGATAGGATAATCTATCGAACTTATTAGTTCGGATGGTAATCTTTGGATGTGAGCGTGTTCTTGGCACCTCCGGCACTTGTTTGCCAACTTTTGGGCTTGCACTTTCATGTTTGGCCAGAAATATCCTTGCCTTAAAATAACTGCGGCCAATGCTTCTACTTTGACATGTGATCCATAAGTGCCTTCATGGACTTCAGCTAGAATCTCTTCGGTGTCTTCTTCCACGATGCACTTTTGTAAGGGAGAGGCAAACCCTCTTCTGTATAGATCATCCCCGATGGCTACAAACTTTCCTGATTGCCTTCGTACTTTTTTTACTTCTGTCATATTTTCGGGTATTATGGCTTCAGTTAAAATTTCCAATATGGTAGACGCCATCCCAAAGTGATGTTTTGAACCCGGATTGAGTTTATACTTGACTGGCTTCTTTCTCCATCGTATTGTCGGCTTTGGATAATGAATCTGCCTCTATATTCATTGCTTGAGGGACCTTCTCTAGGCATAATTGCTCAAATTCTTTCACCAGTTCTCCATCGTATTGTCCACGTATTTGTTCAGGTTTGGTTCTCTGACTTCATACTCCCTGTTCATTTGTTGAACTAATAAATTCAAATCACTGTATGCTTTGAATGACCGAATACCTGCTTTTTTGGCCAACTCTAGCCCTGATATAAAAGCTTCATATTCGGCTAGGTTGTTTGTGAATTGGAAAGTAAATTTGATGGATCGGGTGACTTTCATGCCTTCAGGGCCCTGAAGTACAAGTCCTGCCTCTTATTTCTCTTATCTGGAGGAACCATCGATGTGGAGGCTCCAAACTGGGTCGTCTGAGGGCTCGGGAGTTTGATCGTCTAATTGAAATGGTAGTTCGGCAATGAAATTGGCTAATGTCGGTGCCTTGATGAATTTCTTTGGTTCATACATGATTTTGTACTGTGATAACTCGATGCACCATTTGGCCAATCTCCTCGAATGATCTATCTTCCTTATGATGTCTTTGATCGGTAAACTGGTCCAAACCGAGATACTGTACCCCAGGAAATATGGTTTCAACCTTCGAGCTGAGAGGATGAGGGCATAGATTATCTTTTGAAGCATCGGGTACCAGACTTCTGCTCCATACAATGATTTGCTTACGTAATATACTGGCTATTGGAGGTCTCTGTCATCCTCATA
>JBBYHH010210177.1:0-22296 GCA_038382905.1 Daphne laureola | reverse complement strand
TTATCGGGAAGTGCTTGCCTGAGGCAGCCTTCTTTCGGAGCATCTGGTCTGAGCTGAGCTCAGTTTATCTACTATCTTTTTGGTATTCTGTTTTGCAGGAGCAAGGAATGCTTCTAAGGTACATTCTGACTTCCGCATGTTTGGACCGACTTCGTGGGTTTCCCACATTTAAGTGCTGCGCTTTTATAGATCTGTCGCACTGCCGCCCTCCGACCCCGTGACCGCTTCCCGTTGGGCCGTGTATCAAGGGGGTGGTGTGACATCACTGCTACTGCTGCTAACAAAAATAAAGGAGTTAACTGTTAGTAGTTTCACTAGTGCTCATCCAGAATTCTCAAACAGACAGAAACTCAATCGAGATCACCCCCGTACAGAACCAAATTCACATAAAGGAGCATTATGTACCTGGAAGTACAAATCATAGAAAACCTAACTGAACTACTCCGCAAGTTGCTTATCAAAAGCTCCTAAAAAAGTATAATCATAAGGGGGTGAGTCCTCGAGAGAACTCAATAAGGGCTTAGGTAATGGTAATGGTTTAAAAAAAACCTGCATAAAAAGGTTAGTATGCCATGTACTAACAATTTATGTAACATAAATATCACATAAATAATGATATGCAAATCGATATGAGATGCAAATACACATGTCCCATCAGACAAAAACATATACCATCATGTCCCATCAGGCAGAAACAGATACATCATGTCCCATCGAGTGGAAACAAATACATCACGTCCAATCAGACGTAATAGACACATCATGTCCCATCAGACATAACAGATATGACAGCCCCCAGAGAATTTCATACCACAACACGGGGTTCACACACATACAGACGCTTGCTACCAACGAGGGGCCTAGGTTCCCCCAAAATTATCGTAATCACAGAGTTGATCATCCATTGACCAATACACACTAGAAACACATAATTGATCACCCATTGATCATAGAAATTGCCAATCACATGATTTGGTCTCCCGAGCTTGAAACCTGCATACCATTAACCTTACCATGTTACTAGCCCCGGGGGTTACCGAGCCCCACCCTCCACCCGGGACTAGCATCAACTAACTCGATATGCATGCAAGCACCCCATAATACATATAAAGAGAGTTGAACCCTTACCTGACACATCCCAGAATTTCTGTACTTTCCTGAGGCAACCCGATCAACCCAAAAATATGGCAGCATACCGGCTGTATTTTCACAACCCAACCACAGAAAACACAGCTGAACAATCACACAACAACCAGAAATGCAATACTCAAATCACTGTTCAAATTCCAACACAAAAGAAGCTTTAACTCAAGCTTCATCAAAATCGGCCAAAACATGAAAGGAAGACCAACCATGATGAATGCTACCAAGCATCCATATTAAACAAACAAGTTCAATTTCAACTTCATTTCAACTCTAATCCATCATTCATTATAGAACTCCAACCTTAATTTATCGCTCACAATTATCAGCCAAAGGAAGGACAAGAGGCCAACCAAGCTAAATGTTGTCAAACACTCAAATACTTATTTAGGAACTCAATTTCATTCATAATTCAACTCAATTCCAACATTTAATCAAGAACACAAATCTTAATCCATCCTCCATAAATTCCGCCAAACAAGAAAATCAAAGGAGAGTGATCCAATTATCCTCATATCAATTCAGAAGCTCAATTCTATCATCAATTCAACACAATTTCACAATTCAAAAAAAGCACATTCGTTAAATAATTCTCCCTTAAAATCGGCCATATGAAGAACACACAAAGAAGGGAGTTCCAAAATGAATCCAATCATGAATTGAGCTACTAACCATCCATACAACAGTTTGTAATCACAATTTCATCTCATTTCTTCATTAATAAAAAAACCACAAAAATGCCCTAATCACAAGAGCACAAATCGGCCAAGCATGAAGGGAAGAAAAGATGGAGACCCAAGCACAGAAAATGTTTCTAAGAATCCATACAGCACTTTAGAATCTCAATTTCATGAAATATTATATATTTCCAACATATAATAATATTTCACTTACCATTTCATGAAATATTATAATATAATTATACCATGAAATGATATATCATATCATATCTTAACCAATTAATTCCTCCCTATTTTTCATTAAAAATGGTGCCACATTATGTGTCTAACAAAATTCTAATTTTGTCTAATTTTTTAAAATGACTATTTTGCCGTCCAAAGTGAATTTTGGTAAAATGACCCAGGATTCACATACCGAGTCCAAAATATGAAATCCCATGGAAATGAACCTCAATTAAAGTCCTGAGACATGATACTTATGAGAAAACGTACCCCGCACATTTAAAATGAAGTCCCGGTACTACAGAATCTGGCCCTCGAATATAATATTCAGAAAAATTACCGTCGTCCTGGATTGGACTGTAACATCCTCCCCCCATTAGGACTATTGGTCCTGCAAGAGTATCCTCAATATCATAAATGCCTCTAAACATCCTTACCGAGGCTCAAACCACAAGTTAAGCAGAACGTGACAATTCCCGAGTACTTACCTGGGGAACCGACCATTATCAGAAACCTCTGACCAATTCCTAACACAGAAGAGTTACCGATACCTCATTATGACAAGGCTCAGTGCTGCAGACCAACCACTTCCGAGTGGTCAAAACTAAGTCTCAGAAGTTCTCATCAAACTTATCAATGCAGAACATGTTGGAAACTTTTGTTACAGCCACAAAAGTCCGGTAAGGTTTCTCCGGTGTTGAGGGGTCGACGGGCAAGTTATTACGGGATGAAATTCTGAATTCAGGTACGTGTTTACCTTTATCTCTGAGTTTGAATGGTATTTCAGGTTCTGATTATTGTCTGTTAAGGCTTGTTTGTTTATGGGTTGTTGGTTAATGGGTTTTTGAGTGTTTTGGTTTAGTGTGGGGAAAGGAAAGAAGGTTTACAGGTTTACAGGTGCTCCGGAGAAACCCCAGGCAACGCACGCCAAGGGCAGGCGATCGCCTGAGGGTTGAAAACAGGAAATGGAAAAGGGACAGAGGCTCAGGCGACCAGCCAGGCGAGGGAGGCTCCTGGCAGGCCATTGCCTGAACCTAAAATTGAAAGTGGGATGATGGTCAGGTGACCGACCAGGCGAAGGGGGTCTGGTGCAGGTGATCGCCTGACCCATAAAACGAAATGGCCAGCGGGCCAGGCGACCGGCCAGGTGAATGAAGCCTGGTGCAGGCGATCCCCTGACCCCAGGCAAAACGAGACAGGGGCTTAGGTGAGGGACCAGGCGACCGGGCAAAAAGCCAGGCGATTGCCTAGCATCTTGAACACGAATTTTGGGCGAAGTTTAAAACACGAAAAACTAGAGAGTTAATTCATTTCTCACCATCGTGTTCAACCTTCAGACCAAGGGAGCGAACCCCAAGCTTCCCTACACTCCCAAACACTCAATCTTAGCTCAAATTCAAAGGGAATTCATGCTACATGCGAGGTTTCTCTCGAAAGTGAAGAACCTACAGAAGAAATTGCGAATCATCCACCGTTTGGGAAATTTCTGAAAATTGGGTCTGAATCCAAGGTGAGTTTTTTAAGGTTTATTGTTACCCATGGACTTGTAGACATGTTGTAGTACCGAATTAGAGCTAGAAGCATGTTTTACATCATCGATTACTGGTGAATTGAAGGATTTTTGGATTTAGGGTTTATGGAGCTCTGAGTATGAATTGTGAGGGGAATATGTAATTGAGGTCAGATTACTACTATTGGGTATAATTGGGACAACATTAATACTTGGAATGTTGACCAATTACACCTAGAACATGGAGCTAAGGCAATGACCATAGATTTTTGTGTAAGAACGGAATGCGGTAAATTGTTGAATTATCGGTTCAATTGTATCTATATGGTGATTCTAAGCAACATTAGTACTTGAAGTAAGTTTGTAATCATATCGTAGAAAGGAATTATGGATGGAATTCAATGTTGGTCATTTTTGTGTAATGTCAATCTGTGAAGGAAAAATGGATTGTTAAAGCACGTATAGCTCCATAATAGTACATTGGATATGTATCCAAAGTTATAGAGGATTTGGTTAAGGTTTGGTTACCTTTTGCTTAACGAACCCAAAGTAAGGAAATGGGTTAAATGGAAACTATGTTAGGGATTGTGTAATGACAATGTATGACAGGTAATATACTTGTGTCTACTACTTGTATATGAAATGGCATTGTAAATGGTTAGGTAACGGGAATCGACAAAGGAAAGGAAAAGAGCTTTGGAACGGGAACGACTAAGGTCTGCTTTGCTATTGCTTCCAGGTAAGGGTTCAACCTTCTCGTATATGTATTTATACGGTATGGGTTGGTTGAGATTAGTCTTAGATCTTGGTCTCCGACTTTGGTCCTAGATCTCGACAGTTGAGTCTAAGACTAGTTCCAAGGTAGCGGTAAAGGTGTGCAGGTAATAGGAATGTATAATGGTTCTGTATGTCTATGTGACCACCGAACCCGATGATGGGTATGGGATGTGTTGTGGTTCGCGCGTCTTAGGACCCAAACTAACTGGGTGTGAAACAACGTGTCACGATTCTGTGAGTCGGATCGACCACTGAACCTTCTGCTTGTGACACGATTATGAGACTGTATTCTAACTGGTTCTGTGTGTCTGTGTGATCATGAACCCTCTGATTCTATCTGATATGGGCTTGGTTCTGTGGGTCTCCACGACCACAAACCCTCTGATTCTGATTCTATATTCTGACTGGTTCTGTGTCTTTGTGTGACCACGAACCCTATGATTCTGTCTGATGGTTATGGGTCTGATATGAGCTTGGTTCTGTGGGTCTCCACGACCATGAACCCTCTAATTTTGATTATGTATTCTGACTGGTTCCGTGTGTCTGTGTAACCACGAACCCTCTGATTCTGTCTATTTCTATTCTGTTTGATTCTGTGTGTCTTTATGACCACCAAATCCTCTGATTCTGTTCTATTCTGCCATTAGGGAGATGATGACGGTTAAAAGGGTCAATGGGCCTCGCTGGTACCATGCGTTTATTTTTGTGATAGCATGAAGATTTTATGTACTCCTTACTGTGGTTCTATGGCAGTTCCACAGATAAAGGGGCCATCGCGGTGTGTGGGCTGGATAGGACTGTGAATGTATGTTTATCAACTGTATATCAAACTATATTCTGTATTTGTATCTTTTGACATGGTCATTTCAGGTTACGCGAAGAAAACCTTTACTTCTACCTAAACTCTTACTGGGTTCTTTCAGGAACTCATCCTTATATTCTAAATATTTCAAGAGTGTCTGGTTTTGGGTCTGCGGAGTAGTACCGTATGGCTAATAGTGTTTTATACTTAAGATACATTAGCTCCTTCTGTGTTTTGTATATAAGATTAGAAAGGATATCTAGAAGGTAATAGAATTTTTGTATCAGTTATGGGTTATGAACTGGCATTGATTTGTTATGGTACATTAAGTTTATGACTAATGGTTTGTCATTCTGTATTGTATAGCAGCTAGCAGCGCAGTATCGGTTGGGCTGGGCTTTTGTCGGATATTGTTAACCCGACACCCGAATTAGCGTATGTTTATCTTATAGCCTGTAACAGCTCTGTAGCATAGATTGCACGATCATATAGACATGTAAGAATGGGAAATAAATGTTGTATGGATGATTCAGTTGGTTCTGTATATATGGTTTCATTGGTATCTGTTATGTATGTTTACTTTATCTGGAAGTGCTTGCCTAACGCAGCCTTCTTTCGGAATATCTGGTCTGAGCGGAGCTCAGTTTATCTGCTATTGTTGGGAATTCTATTTTGCAGAAGCAAGGAACACTTCTAATGTATGTTAATGACTTCCGCATTTATGGGCCGACAACGTGGGTATCCCACATTTTGTGTTGCATATTTATAGGTCTGATCATCTTGCTCACCGCTGCCCCCTCCAACCCCACGATCGCTTCTGTCTGGGTCATGGTAAGTGGGGTGTGGGGTGACAATTTGGTATCAGAGCAGGTTTAGGAATGATTGAGTGTGTGTTTGGATGGGCGATGTCTCTGTTCGACTGATATTTTCCAAGACGGTTCTGTGGCGAGGCTGGCCACCTCCTCATAAGAACCATGTTAGATGGGGTAGTGGGACAATGGGCTATCCGTCTGGACATGCTCGAGATTGTTCTGGGTAGTGGTTAGTGGTTAGTACCGAGTAGTCTGAAGACTTTGTACTGTCTGTGGTTACTATGTTGGAAACCAGTAATTGGCTCGCGATACAATAAGATGTGCCCGGAGGATGAGATGCCGTCTAGGCTCAGGAAGGTAGTTTAAACTACCTCTCCTTCCGGAACAGACGGTGGTTTAAGTGGAATAAAGATAAAAGTTCAGCTTTGAGTTATTAGGACTGAAGGGATAAGTTTATATGATTATTGTGTGTTATATGATGTAGGTTTGTCTGTGTGATAATTTGCATCATACATCTTGCATTGCATCTACGTTACAAAGCTATAGGGTTTTCTGCTGCTGCTAGTGATTAATGGATAAATGTACCTTTATGTTATGGAATTACAGAAAATGGTCAGAACCCGTAGGCAATGAGAGACGGGTGCAGGGAGTAGGGAGGAAGATCCCGCTCTGACTGTTAATATGAGAAGGAGTCAGAGAGTGACTCGACGGAGGGAGGTAACAGTGCAACCTCTGCCTCCGCAAGGGAATGTGATGTATGTTCTGGATCAGATGAGAGCGTTGCTCAATAGTCTCTGGACAGGACCTGGGTCGGATGAATGGGCAGGTGAACCCCAAGGGGGGAATATTGAGACTGAACAAGTGGGATCCGAAGATCCTGCATATGATGATATAAGTGATGATGAAGACAGTTCTGATGATCGCGATTATGATGCCTATGTTGATGAGGCAGAAGATTATGATAATCTGAGTATAGAAGATGTGAGTGTACCACTTTCAACACCAACGGGTGTCACCTAGAGTGGTTGATGATGATGATGAGGATGTACTAAGAGCCCAAAGACTGCAGTTAGAGGGCACCAGTGATTCTGATCGACTGACAATGATGGAATGCTTCGAGCTTTTAAAACCCCCAAGGTTTACTGGAAGGGGCACGATTGAGGTAGCCGAAACATGGTACAAAGACAAGGATAGACTGCTAGGCCGACTCAGTTTTCCTGCAGATGATATGGTATCGTTGGCTACCTTTTATTTGCGAGATTGGGCAAGTGATTGGTGGAACTCTGTTGTCGCCACCAGAAAGACTAATTTTGAGCGCCGAGGACAGAAGGATCCCGGTATGACATGGTGAGAATTCTCTCATCTCCTTCACGAGAGATGGGTAGGATATGCTACGCGAGATTTGTGATAGATTGAGTTTGATTTACTAGAGCGGTGAGACCGATCTATGGTGGACTATGAGCGCGTGTTTGAGCGATTGGTGCGCTATTTCCCCCACTACCATACGAATGAAGAACAGAAAACCAAGAGGTTTATGAGAGGCCTGAAATCTGATATACGGAAGTACATGACACCCCTGGATATCATACGATACAATGAGGCAGTACAGAATGCATAGAAAATAGAGAATGAGGGCATTGATGTCCGAACTTTGATATCGGCATCACGACCTACAGGTGGAGGATCAGGTTCTGGACCACCGCATACTGGTACAGATGATGGAAGTTCGAGTAGGCAGTCACGGCGTGACAAAGGAAAGGGTAAGGCACGGGCCAATGAATCATGGTTCTGTAAATCTTGCAACCGGCGTCATATTAGCCCGGTGTGCTATCGACTATAGGGGATGTGCCTAAGATGTGGCTCGATAGATTATTGGGTCAAAGATTGTCCGCAGACCTAGCCACTAGCGTAATAGCAGGTAAGACCGGGATGTGTGTTCTAGATTGTACGTGATGCGATAGTACAACAGGAAATAGCCTGGTGCAGGCGATTGCCTGACCCGTTTGAACAATTGGCACGGGGCCAGGCGATCGGCCAGGCGATCTCCTGACCCTGGGCAAAACTGGGGAGGGAGTTAGGTGAGGGGCTAGGCGACCGGGAAAAATGTCAGGCGATCGCCTAACACCCTAAACCTGAATTTCGGGTGAAGTTTAAAACACGAAAAACTGGAGAGTTAATTCATTTCTCACCATCGTCTTCAACCTACAGACCAAAGGAGTGAACCCCAACCTTCCCTACACTCCCAAACACTCAATCTTATCTCAAATTCAAAGGGAATTCATGCTACATACGAGGTTTCTCTCGAAAGTGAAGAATCTACGGAAGAAATTGAGAATCATCCACCGTTTGGGCAATTTCCAGAAATTCGGTCTGAATCCATGGTGAGTTTTCGGAGGTTTCTTGTTATTCATGGACTTCTAGACATGTTCTAGTGCCGAATTAGAGCTAGAAGCATGTTTTACATCATTGATTATGGATTAATTAGATGAAATTCGGATTCTAGGGTTCATGGATTTCTGAATATGAATTGTTAAGGGATGGTGTATTTGAGGTCAAATTACTGCTCTTGGGTATATTTGGGGAAACATTAATACTTGGATTGTCGCCCAATTATGTCTCGATCATGGAGCTAAGGCAAACACCATAGTTTTTTGCGGAAGCTGGAAATGTGGTAAATTGTTTAATTATCGCTTCAATTGTATCAGTATGGTGATTCTAAGAAACATTTGTACTTGAAATAAGTTGCGAATCACATTGTAGAAAGGAATTATGGATGGAATTCAATGTTGGTCATTTCTGTGAAATGTCAATCTGTGAACGAAAAATGGAATGTTAATGCATGCATAGTTCCATAATAGGACATTGGATATGCATGCAAAGTTATAAAGGATTTAGATAAGGTTTGGTTAGCTTTTGCGTAACAAACCTAAAGTATGATTATGGGTATTATGGAAACTATGTTAAGGTTTGTGTAATGACAATGTATGACAGGTAATATACTTGTGTATACTACTTGTATCTGAAATGGCATTGTACTTGGTTAGGTAATGGGAATCAGCAAAGAAAAGGAAAGGAGCTTGTTTAATGATATGTAGGTTTGAAGCTCGAGAAGCTTGTTTAATGATCAATGGTTGATCAATTCTATAATTCTGGTATTCTGGGATTATGGTGATCAATTCTATATTTCTGGTATTTTGGGATCATGATGATCAATTTTGTGATGCTAGTGTGCACCGGTCAATGGTTGACCAATTATGGGATCACGACAGTTTCGGGCTAGGTACCATGTGTTCTGACCCCGTGTTTGAGTTTAGAGCGGTCGGGGGCTATCGTATCTGTGTGAACTTGTGTCTGAGCTTAGAGCCACCAGGGATTATTGTATCTATTTCTGTCCAGAGGGACGAGATGGTATGTGTTTCCGTCCGGAGGGTGGTATTTGTCTTCATCCGGTGGGACGTATATGCTTTCGTCCGGTGGGACATCTGTATTTTCATATCATGTTGATTTGCATATCATTATTTATGTGATAGTTATGTTATATTAATTATTAGAGCATGACATACTAACCCTTTAATGCAGGTTATTTTCAAACTATTACCTTTACCTAAGCCCTTACTGAGTTCTCTTGAGGACTCACCCCCTTATGATTACACTTTTTTAGGAGCTTCTAATAAGAAACCTACGGAGTAGCTCCATTAGATTTTCTGGGATTTGTACTTTCAGGTACATAAGTTCCTTTATGTGATTTCAGTTCTGTGCGGGGGTGATCTCGGTTGAGTTTGTTTCTGTTTGAGATTTCTGGATGAGCACTTATGAAATGACTAATGGTTAACTCATTTATCTGTGTTAGCAGGAGCAATTATCTGGAGGGGATTTTGCTCTATCAGGCTCTGTAGGTGTAGATGCATATGTGCATGTGGCATGAATCACATTTGATGTCTCGTATGATAGATCAATAGCTTGCATGATCCATCCCATGGTTATTGTATTTATGTGTTAAATCTACCATCGTCCATGGTTTCCTTGGTGCGTGTTGTCTGTTCTGAAAAAGTATAGATATATTAGTGATGTTGCCTATAGTGGACATTTATTACCTTAAGTGTCCATGGGATTCTGCTTCCGTATATTTTGAACAGTTTATATATGTATTTCGGGGCTCAAGATTTGAAGTGTCATTATGTTGTATGTGATCTTTGTGAATATGAGATTGATTAGTACACCCGTCATTCCGCAAGTAATATTAGGTTGGGTTATGGGATTCCACCGCACCAGAATGGCTCCCGTCTGAATGTCATCTACCTGCCCCCACCACTGCTATCACGCGCTTCCACACCCACTGGCCGGGAGGGGCATGGTGACAAGTTGGTATCAGAGCATGGTTTTTTTTATAACCAGTCTTCAGAACATATGTTAGTCCAGGGATGGATTTCTGAGTGTTGTGTTTGGATGGGCAGAGCCCTGTTTCACTAATTAATTCCAGGATAGTTCTGTGAGGAACCTGATCAACTCCTTATGTGAACTACCTTGGAATGGGAAGTGAAGTTGCAGGTGGTTGGTCTTTATATGCTCGATATGATTTAAGTTTCAAGATTTTCTTCTGCGATTCTGGATTTCAGAAGATTTTATCATCAAGGCATGGACACTTGAATCTGATATCATGCAAGCTGGGATAATTTCAAGAAGCGGTTATTTATTCTTCTGCTTCGGTTATCTATTCTTCTATTTTGGTTATCTATTTTTTTGCTCGGATTATCTGCGTACATCCATTGCATTACACTACAGAGCCTTTAGGAATACTGCTGCTTGCTTTTGTTAGGAAGTTAACCGCTACTGTAGTGCTCTTTCTTGTCTTATAGAGTTTCAAGTTATGATAAAATTACTCGTCAGTAGCGAGATCTGACATTGGAGGGTAGGGGTAGAGGCCCCACTCCATCTAGAATTGCATGAAAGGTATGATTGAACCCGAGGCAACAATTATGACAACCACAATAACAAGAGGATCTGTGATCACTTTGTCAGGAATCTATTCTGCTTTCTTTCTGGATTCTGTTTTGCTTTCTGTTTAGGATTTTATGGGTCTGTCGATATGTCAGTTGTGTAAGGACTTTAGTCCTTTTCTGTAAAGTTCTGAATTTCAGGTTAGAATCAGTTCTGCAACTACAGGTTCTGAAATGACAATGATAGTTGTCATCTTCTATATCCGCATCAGATCAGTTCGGTCGACATTAGCAAGTACCAGTTAGTACCACGGCTCGGTACTGTCTATGATTGTTGGGTTGGAATACCGGTAGCTAACTCGGGGTGTAACGAGATGCACCCTGAGGTTGGGACACCACTATGAGGCTCTGAGTGGTAGTCTAAACTACCACTCTCGCCGAATAGCCGCAGGCGGTGGTTCGAGTATGTCTGGTTAGTGAGAGAGTTAGACGGTGGAAGGTGTTCCGTCAGGTCAGTTTGTCATATTTTCAGATTCATTGTGCCTGCATCTGCAAGCACACTAGGTGTGCCAGATTTCAGGGTTTGCATACCAGTCACCTATCAGTTACCTCAGTCTAATTAATTCTACGGCATAACAAGGTCATATGTTTCTATTCATGTTCAGGATGTGGGAGTTTGTATCTGCAGCTTTATTCTGTATTGGATCAGCTCACATTGGTATTCTATTCTGTATTATACTATTCAGGTATTCTGTTATATATTACACAATTCAAGTGTCCTATTATATATTACACCATTCAGGTATTCTGTTTTGTGATACACGACAGGGTGAGAAGGTCAAAGCCAAATGTTCAGGTGTGTTCTACTCTACATTATACTAGTTAGTACAGTATCAGTTACAGGTATGATATGTTTTGGGCATCATTATTATTCCATGGGTTATGTCTAAGGTATCCGGTATGTTATCCCTTGGTAAGTTTGAGGATAACTTCTGAGACTTAGTTTTGACATTGAGGATACTCTTGGAGGACCAAGAGTTTTAAGAGGGGGAGGATTTTACAGACCATGCAGGAATGATAATGATTTTTCTGAATATTTTATTTGGAGACTGGATTCTGTAGTACCGGGACTCTGTTTTGAACATGCGGAACACATTTTATGTTAAGTATCATGTCCCAGGACTTCATTGAAGGTTTATTTCCACGGGATTTCACATTGTGGATTTGGTACGTGAATGCCGTGTCATTTTGCCAAAATTCACTTTGGATGGTAAAATGGTCATTTTGGAAAAAAAGGCCAAAATTGGAATTTTGTGAGGAACTAAAATGGCACCAAATTGAAGAGATATTTATGTTGGATTATATTTTTTTTATGATTCGAATTAATAAAAGAGGGGAAAAGCAAAAAGAAGAGAAAGTGTTATTATAATGGTTAGTGGAAGACAAGTGTCACCAAAGTGGTGAAAGATGGAATTAATTATTTTGTGATGAGAATTATTATATGGTGGTGGTTAATGAAAGGAGAGATAAGGTGGGATATTTGTTTATGATTGGAATTTAAAATAGAAAAGGAAGAGTGAGGTAGTAAGAAAATAAAAAGGAAAAGATATTATAAGAGATATTATTTTGGATAAGGACATAAATAGAATAGAAAGAAAGGAAGAGAAGAAGAAAAATGTTTTTTTCTTCATCTTCTTCTTTCTCTTCCTGCCATGGACGTTTTCATGAAGCGTCTCATGGGGAAAGGGGTTCTTCATCAAACCTTCCATTTTTGCAAGAGGAAATGGTTGGTTTATGGCTAAAATGTTGAGGTAAGAAGCTTTCCTTCATGTATTTCTTCTTCCATGGCCGAAATTGAGCAATATGAGCTAGGCTTAGTTTTGAGCTTTTC
Source organism: Daphne laureola (assembly GCA_038382905.1). Taxonomy (NCBI): domain Eukaryota; kingdom Viridiplantae; phylum Streptophyta; class Magnoliopsida; order Malvales; family Thymelaeaceae; genus Daphne; species Daphne laureola. The sequence goes on along the minus strand of JBBYHH010210177.1, from coordinate 9,522 downwards.
TTGAATCATGAAGATTGGCTTGAAAATGAGTTACCAAAGTGTTGTATGGATGATTAGCAACACTTTTTGTGTTTGGGCTTCATCTCTTCTCCTTCCCTATGTTAGCTGATTTCTTCATGCAAGGTCTAGGGAAAATTTTGTGATTTCTTGATGGTTGAAGAATGAGTTGAAATTGTGATGCTAAAGTGTTGTGAAGGTGATTAATGGCTCAATTCATGCTTGAATTCATCTTGAAACTCCCTCCTTGGTTTGTTCTTATCTTGGCCGATTTTAAAGGAGGATTTTCTAAGGAATATCATTTTATTGAATTTTGGAATTGTGATGAATTTGGTGATAGAATTGAGCTTCTAAAATGATGGGAGGATGATTGGATCATTCTCTGTTACACCCACCCCGAATGTATATTATTTTCTGATGTATTTTCTCGGAGGTTGGTTTTGTAATTTTGTTGGGACTTGGAATATTATGTAATTATGAAGCTGATGAATGAAATAAATGTTTCAAGGGGTTATTGGAGGTCTATTTTATGGGATTTTAATAATTTATAACATTTTATAAATCCCGGGTCATTTTGCCAAAAATTGGTTCGGATGGCAAAATGGTCATTTCAGAAAAATTGATGAAAAATCACATGTTGGGAAAATTTATGATGGGCCAGCGGTTTGGCCTTGGTTTGGGCCCAAATGTTGGGCTTAAGTGGAGTTTTGTTGGTTAAGTAAAGAAATGACATGAAAAAGAAAAGGAAGTGTTAGTGGAAGACACTTATCCTAAGAGCAAGGGTGAGAATCTAATAGGAAATCCTATCTAATGGATGAGGATTGGATGGAAGAGAATAATGCAAGACATTATCCTAAATACTCTACCTAAAATGGAAAATAAATGGGTGAAATAAAAAGATAAATAAGGAAGAGAGGTAGTAAGGTAAAATAGAAAACAAAGAAACAAAAAACATACCTCTTTCTTCTTCCTTGAGGCCGGCGGTTTTGTGCCCAAATCCTTGGTGATTTTCATCAATTTCCTTCAATCTTCAAGCTTCAAGATCAAGATTCATCAAAGATTAATCAAGGTAAATGATTTTCTTGGATAATTAGTAAGGTTTTATGGATAAATATTGAAATAATTCCTCTCTTTCTTTCTATTCTTGAAGCCAAAAATTGAGAGGAAACCATGCCCAAATTTCTTCATCAATTCTTCCTAAATTCTTGAGGTAAGCTCAAATCATTAGTGATTATTAAGCTTGTGGTTTATCTTCTCCATGATTCCATAATTTTGTGAAGTTTTGGAGTTGATTGAAAAACATGTTCATGAACAACTTTGGATTTGAGTTGAAAACATGCTTCCATTGTGTTCTTGGGTGTATGATGAGCATGTTTTGTTCTTGGTTGGATGTGGAAATCATATGGGAAGGGTGTTTTTTGGGTGAGGCCGAAATTACTAGATGAAAATTCATGTTGATGTTGGTTGAATTTTCATGAATTTTTAGTGTTTTGGTGGTGTTTATGATGAAATAAATTTGGTGGTTAAATTGGAAAATGGATATGGAGGAAAGTTGGTTGAGACTGAAACTATAGGTTGGTGTTTGATGACTTTTTGGTTGGTTAAGTGTTGTTTAATTGGTTTAAATGATGATTTGGTGAAGAAAATGAAGGTTAAGGGATAAAATGACACTTTGAGACAAGTTTGGGGCAAGATTGAAAGAGGGCCGAAAATTCAGCCAAAAAACCGAAACAATTAGTGTGTTTTGGTAAAATTGAAGTTTTGGTGAAAAAATGTCATTTTATGGATTTAAATGGTAAATTGGTTAAGGAAATAAAGTTAGAAATTGAAAGGAATTAATTTGAAAAAGTTTTGGGTGAAATTGAATGTTGGCCAAAATTATGGGGGGTTGACCGAAAGTTGACCAAATTAATTATGAAATTTTAGGTAATTTTCATGAATAATTGGAAAAGAACTGAAAACTGGATAAAAAATAGAGTTTTGTCACTTTCTGAAGTTCTAGGGCTAATTTGCACATTTTATGGAAATTTTGGTAATTTTGTGCAATTATGGAAAGTTTAAGTGAAAATGCCCATTTATGTTGTAAGTTAAGGAAATTGTGAACTTTCTAACAATTTTGGCATTTTGTGAAATTTTGGGCCAATTTGTAAGTTTCTAAAAAGTTTAGGAACCTAAGTGGTAATTATTGATAAATTACCTTAAGTTAAAAATTTTAGTTGAATAAATAGAATTCCCATGTTTCTGTGAATGTCACTGTAATTCTCTATTTTGGGATTTTTCTGCTGGAAAGCAATTTTGGTGGCTTCAGTACATTTATCCGATTATCGAGGTAAGGGTTCAACTTTCTTAATATACATTCCAGAATATCATCGTGTATATTAGGCTAGATGAGGCGAGTCCTGGGCCAGTGGTGGGGCCCTTGACTAGTCACATGGTAAAGATTAATGGTATGCAAATTTTTTGGATTTTTTGGATATTTTGGCATCTGTTATGTTTTGCTATTGTCTGATCAGGCATGATTAGACTATGACATTTACGACAGTCATCTGTGGGGAACCTAGGCCCCGTCGCTGGTACCATGCGTCCGTTATCTATTGTCCTGAGATGGGTTTCCACCCCCAGGCACTGTCATATTTGTCGATCTGGACTTCGGTCCAGGTCCGTCCTCTGGACGTCCGTATATATATCTGTGTACTAACATTTTTGCAGGTTCCGTATTATTTATCCACTAGTCTTTACCCCTGCCCTTACTGAGTACCTTTCGAGGACTCATCCCTTTATATCTATATCATTTTAGGAGCTCCTGATCAACAGCCAATAGAGTAGTCCGTGTGGTTGGCATTAGTTTTTGAGTACCGCAGGTACTACTAGCTCCGTGATTAGATTCTGTTTTGCGGGATAGTCTCGATTAAGCTTTTGATATTAGTATGAGTATATTTGAAATGACTAACGGTTAACTTCTTTGGTAATATTTACAGTAGCAACGGTGTCTTGCGGTGTTTGTCAGTGATTCTGTTGATTGACTACCGTAAGTATGTTATATTCTGGCTAAGTTTATTTGGTTCTGTAGGACTAGAATGCATCCATACTAAAACATGGATGACTGTATATTATTTTGATATGTCGGGGAATTATCCGCCCAACGAAGTGGGTGGTAAATTCATCTATGATGTATTATTATAATTATACTTAGAAACCGTGCGATATTCTGTAAAACCACTAACGTGTTCCCGGGTGCAGGTTTAGGGTTTAAGAAACTAGAATGCCTTAAACTGAAAATAACGCGTTAAAAACTTAAAGTCGGAAAAGTTTTAAAATGGCCGGGTTTTGGATCCGCAATTTCAAAGAAGAATTTCGCTCCGCCGTCACCTCTGTCTCTCAGTACTATTCCCGCACGCTTCCGCCGCACTGCCCGGACAGGAGTGGTGACAACTTTGGACACGTTGGCCTAGACGGTGAGAGTATATATTAGCTATTAACCTAAGTGTCAACTATTTTTCTGTAATATATTGAACATATTTTAACTGATTAACTATCAATATATATTATGAAAACGCTTATACATCACGATAATTAGATTGATCTTATGTCATCGACGAGCAATGTAATTAAGTATATGTTAACCCAATTTAGGTTGAGATATTTATTTATTATCCATGTAGTTTCGTCCTTTGTTATATTTTAGATTCGCTTTTTAGATAATAAACAAAAAATCGTTCAGATGAACATAATATTATTGGTATATATTAACATGTTTAATTAATTAATATATCATTGCACCCGTGACGTGATCAGATATTTAAATGATACAATAATAAATTTAATCGAAGGATATTAAAAGTGAAGTAGTGTTTTTATAAACTTATTACACACTTTTTTTTTTTAATACATTAAGAACTTTGTTAAATATGGAGTATTTGTTTAACCCGTGACGTAATCGGATATTAAAACTAATTTATATAAATTATTTAATTTTATATATTAGAATTACCAAAATAATAATAATAATAAAATTAAATATTCAAAAATAAACATAACTATTAAAAACGTAACTAAACAGTATTTTTTTTTTAATGAAAACAATTTTAATTTAAGGACCTTAGTTTCCATCAGTAAATTGGTCTCTGCCGATTCCATGGATTCTCCGGAGAATGCCCTTCACAGCAAGATCAAAAGCATCCTCATCAATGGCTTCCAATCTAGACCTCGGATCTCCATAAACCACATTTGGAATCAGCCTTATTACTTCCTCCCGCATCTCCAAAACCTCCTCTTTCGAAATCCCCATCAACGTCTCGTTCATCTTCGTCTTCCCCAATCTCATCTCCTTCGGAGATATGAAAACCGAATACTTCCTTGGATTCGCCGGAAAATGCCATCTGTACTGCGTGTAAGCGCTCCCTGGATGGAAGAACACCGGAATGCAGCCGCCGATGATGGAGTCGAACGTCGACCGCCGGGTGAAAGAGTCCCCCGGCGGCTGAAGACAGAAAACGGAGCTCTGGAACAGGTTCATCGGCACGGCGGGGTCGTCGCAGTTGACGCCGTCGGAATCGCAGTCGAGAAAATGGCAGGTCACGGCGGAGTCCACGCAGTCGTGGATGATCAGTTGCCGGACGAAGCCGCGTCTCCTGGCGGCGCCAGCGAATGAGAATAAGTAAGGGCGGTGGTGAAACCGGATCCGGTGCTGCCATTCCGATAAGTCGGCGGCTTTCGCCGGATGGAAATTCGTCGGGTACGGTACGGCGAAGTCGTTGTTAAAAAACCCGGATTCGATCGTTAGCATCGACATTCTTTTACATTCGGGAATCAGCCGGAAGTTACTCCCCCAATCGGAGTTCTTGCCGGAACTCCGCCGGAAATCTCTGGAAATCCTTCCGGCGATCAAGAAATGATCCGTACCCTGCATTTTTCTCCACTCAGGTTGCTCCACCAGCCATTTGATCAACTCGACGCCGGAGGAGTCTCTGACGGATGTATTAAACCCCCAAAGATGTCGCCGGAGATCCAGACCGGCGTAGAACGGGACGAAAACGGCGGAAGCCAGCGACGAACTACCAGTTACACATTCGTAGTTTTTCATCCTGTTATGGAAGATTACTTCCAACGAGAACTGATTGGTGTAATACCAGGTCTCGTTTGATAAAACCCCGCCGCCGGAGTTCTGGATCTTCGGACCCAAACCGGAGTTGAGAATCGAATCGCACATGGTGTACTTGTCGGAAACTCTGGTGAGCGATTGACAGTTCTCCAGAATGTCTTTGTTGAATCGGTCGGGGAGGTTGTGAATGTAGATATATCGGCCGGAGCAGAGATCCCAAGTGGAGTTTTGATCGGTGAATGAAATTCCGGTGATCGGTGATGGATTCTGGTGGGAGTTGAGGGAGAAGAAACGGAGGATAGAGAATAAGAAAAGAATGGAGAGGAAGAGGAAGGAACAGGGGACTCTGGTTTTGTTGGGTTTTTGCTCCATTTGGTTTCATTTCCTTGAGTGAAGTTGTCTGAGAAAGAAAGGAAAGGAGTTTCATGGGAAAAGAGGGACGAAAGAAAAAGAGAATGTCATATACACTCACTGTTGAAATAAAAGCCTAGGTACTAGTTTGCACTTCCTACAAGTCTCGGATGTTGCATCCTAATACAATACAGAGAGAGTATGAGTTTACTTGAAGCACAAGCAAACTCAACTCCTACTGTAACTCTATGTTTGTAAAGTCCTAAGTTAGAAAGGTTTAGGACTGCACTTGCTCTATAAAAGAGCCTAATATAAAGTCATTATTAATTCAATTCAATTCAGCTAAGCAATTTGCTAGCTGCCCTAAAACTCTCTCTCTCTATCAAGTTTTACATGGTATCACAACGAGTTCTGATCAAAACCAAAGAAGAATGACTGACATAGACAAGAACAAGGAGGTGAGTAGCGGCAGTGGTACTGTAAAATCAGTATCACCATTCCACCTCAATGCCTCAGACAGTCCAGGATCAACACTTGTGACATGCCTCCTAAAAGTAGAGAACTACCCAAGTTGGAGACGTGCTATACTCAATGCATTAAGAGCCAAGAACAAAATTGGTTTCATCAATGGAACAATTCAGAAACCAGAAGAAAGTGCTCAGAAATTCTCTGCCTGGGATACATGCAACTCTATGGTAATATCATGGATCTTCAATTCTCTTGTTCCTGAATTGCATACAAGTGTAGCTTATGCAAACACAGCTCGAGACATGTGGGTGGACCTTCAAGAGAGATTTTCTCAAGGCAACACACCAAGGATCCATGAGGTTAAAAGAGAAATCTTTTCTCTAACTCAAGACAACATGTCTGTAACCGAGTATCATACCAAACTCAAAGGGCTATGGGATGAACTAGATACCTACTAAAAAATCCCAAATTGTATATGTGGAGCATACAAAGAAATTTTGGCAGAAAAAGAAGAAGAGAAACTGCACCAGTTTCTAATGGGGCTTAACGAAAACCTGAGTGAGATCAGATCTCTGATCCTAAATATGGGGCATATGCACAAATCACCAAAGAAGAAAAGCACCAAAGTCTGCTGGTAAACAAAACTACACCAGAATCTGCTGCTTTCCTTGTAAAGCCAACCAGGAAGATCAAAAACCCCAATAAAGTAAAGAGAATATGTGATCACTGTGGAAGGCTTGAACACTACATTGATGATTGCTTTGAAGTGAACGACTACCCTGATTGGTGGCAAAAGGATAGGACACTGCCATCACAGAACAGACTTGCAAAATCAAACACATCAGGACAAAAACAATCAAGAATCTCAGCCAAAACTGCAGTATCTCAAGAGCCACAAACAACAAAACCAGTAAATCTCACTGCTACTTAATGTGAACAACTTCTGTCCATGCTAGCAGCACACAAGGGCAATGACACACTCAACTTCTCTGGTAAGACATCTCTTAACTTAAATAACTGGATTATAGACAGTGGTGGTTCAAATCATATGACTCCCAACTCAACAATGCTATCTGGAGTCCACAAACCAACCCCACAGTCACAAGTGATGCTCCCTAATGGAGAAAACATGAAAGTTGTGTCAATAGGGAATATTGACTTAACTGCAGAATTTAAACTGCAGAATGTTCATCATGTTCCAAACTTTGAATGTAATCCGTTGTCAGTAAGTCAGATAGCTAGAGATTTCAAATGTTGTGTGACATTCAACCTCTCTTTTTGTGTATTGCAGGACCTAACAACGAGAAGAACGATTGGGATGGGTGAACAACAAGAGGGATTGTACTATCTGAAGGGGTTCAAGACTCATGGAACTACAGCAGTAGCCTACAAGAAACCTCAAGATCTATGGCACATGCGTCTAGGTCACCCCTCACATAAAAAACTATATTCATTTAAGCAACTTTCCAATTTTAAGTTCAAAACTCAGGACACACCTTGTGATTCTTGTCAAAGAGCTAAACAAACTAGAAAACCTTTTCCTTCTAGCTTTCATAGTACTGAGGAACCATTTCAATTAATTCATATGGATATTTGGGGGCCTTATAAAACTCCCTCCTTAACTGGTTGTCACTATTTTCTCATAATTGTGGATGATTGTACAAGATGCACATGGATCTACTTACTTAAACATAAATCTGATATTGCTATCTACTTTCCCATCTTCTCTGAAATGATCAAAAACCAGTTTAAGAAAAGAATCCTTCAAATCAGGAGTGACAATGCAAAGGAATTTGTCTCTGGTTTATTTCTCTTATATCTTAAAAAACATGGGATTATTTTGCAGACCTCTTGTGTTGAAACACCCCAAAAAAATGGGTTAGTAGAAAGAAAACATCGCCACCTCTTGGAGGTAGCAAGAGCCTTGAGATTTCAGGCAAATTTGCCTATCAATTTCTGGAGAGAATGTGTGTTAACAACTACATATCTAATCAACCACACACCCTCTCCAAAACTAAAAGGTCTAAGCCCCTACAAAAAATTGTTTGACAAAACCCCAAGTCTAGATCACCTAAGAGTCCTAGGTTGTCTGTGTTATGTGCACCATAAACAAAAAATCAAAGACAAGTTTGACAGTAGAGGAAAACCATGCATATTCATTGGATATCCTCTAAATAAAAAAGGATACAAGGTATATGACTTAGAAGAACATAAGATCTTTATCTCTAGAGACATCACCTTTTTTGAGCACATATTCCCCTTCCAACAAGACTCAAATAAAATAACCGAGCCTGTCATTACTTAAAATCTCTAAAATGATGCAGAAAACCAGGACACCCTATCTAGCACATAAAATGATCTCCAAACTAACCAAATTGAACATAATAACCTGGTGACACCCTCTCCTCCTCCAAAAATCACAAGACCTACTAGGGAAAGAAGACCTCCACCACATTTGCAGGACTATGAGGTTGAACTCCAAAAAAGAACAATCCACCTACTGTTGCCAATGCCAACTTGTTCAAATCAAGTAAGTCTTATGATATAGCAAAATATCTGTCATATAATGCATTCTATGAGCAACACAGGGCTTTTATGGGAAAGATTGATCAACATAAAGAGCCCAAAACTTTAAGTGAAGCTCTAGCAGATCCAAATTGGTGTGAAGCAATGAATGAAGAAATAAAAGCCCTAGAACTAAACAGAACTTGGAAGTTGACACAACTCCCACCTGGGAAAAGGACTATTGGTTCAAAATGGGTGTTCAAAGTCAAGCATAGAGCAGATGGAAGTATTGAGAGGTATAAGGCAATGTTGGTTGCAAAAGGGTTCAACTAAAAAGAAGAGATAGACTATCATGAGACCTTTGCTCCAGTAGCAAAGATGACCACAGTGAGATGTCTAATGGCAAAAGTTGTAGTAAAGCACTGGGAATTACACCAACTGGATGTTAAAAATGTATTTCTTCAAGGTTGGAAGAATAAATATATATGAGACCTCCTCCTGGATATTCAAGTGAGAACAATCTGGTTTGTAAGCTACATAAGTCACTTTATGGACTCAAACAAGCTCCAAGATAGTGGTTTTCAAAATTTTCAGAAGCACTGCTGGAATATGGTTTCAAACAATCAAAGTCTAATTGTTACAGTCACCACCGGAGAAATGGTGAAAATCTGAGTAAATTACCGGCGGGCAAAATCTGTAATTACCGAAACTTTGTGTTCAAGCGTACGGGGCACGTTTTCTGATATTTCCCGAGCCCCGGAAGTAAGTTAAGGTTTATCTCTAAGTTATTTCGCATCAGAAGATTAAAACATGAGTATTGAGCTATTTTACCAAAATTTACCTCGGAAGGGTAAATTGGTCATTTTGGAAGAAAGTATGCGTTTTTGATAATCTTCATGACCCAATAATTTATTTGAAGCCTATTCCGTGGGATTTTAACAATTTGGAATGTTTTGGAAATCCCGGATCATTTTGCCAAAAAATGGTTCGGAGGGTAAAATGGTCATTTCAGAAAAGTTGACAAAAAATCACTTGATGGGCGAATTGTTGGGCTGGCCGAATTTTAAGGCTTCATTTGGGCCCAAGTGTGGGCTTAAGTG
>JBBYHH010210176.1:5000-33832 GCA_038382905.1 Daphne laureola | reverse complement strand
TTATTGGAAAAAGCAACCCCAAAGATTTGGGACCAAAAGCGGTTAGCGGTGACCATTGAATAAGTTTCTTCAGCTTGAGTTGGGTTAAAAGCACGGAATGTATTTGCACCATCACCATCTTCAAATAAAGTATTTTCTACGGTAGCACCATGAATAGCACATAGTAAAGCAGCGCCTAATACACCAGCAACCCCCATCATATGAAATGGGTTCAATGTCCAATTATGAAACCCTTGAAAAAAAAGGATGAATCGAAATATAGCTGCTACACCAAAACTCGGTGCAAAGAACCAACCGGACTGACCTAGTGGATAAATTAGGAATACAGAAACAAAAACGGCAATTGGACCAGAGAATGCGATTGCATTATAAGGTCGCAATTGAACAGATCGGGCAAGTTCAAATTGACGTAACATGAAGCCTATTAATCCGAAAGCGCCGTGGAGAGCAACAAAAGTCCACAAACCGCCTAATTGACACCAACGAGTAAAATCCCCTTGTGCTTCAGGACCCCATAGTAACAACAAAGAATGCGCTAAACTATTAGCAGGAGTCGAAACTGCAGCAGTTAAGAAATTGCAGCCTTCCAAATAGGAACTAGCCAATCCATGAGTATACCATGAAGTTACAAAGGTTGTACCTGTGAACCAACCCCCTAAAGCGAAATAGGCACAAGGAAAGAGCAATAGACCGGACCAGCCTACAAAAACGAAACGGTCTCTACGTAACCAGTCATCCATAATATCAAATAAATCATTTTCGTCTTTGGTAAATTTACCAAGGGCTATAGTCATAGTGATTCTCCTATTCAACTACTTCGACCATTTCCGAACACCTCATATCATTTTCGGGGCATTCGAAGATTCGATCATTTCTGCATGATTTCTCTTGCACTATCCCACCCCAATCAAATGAGTTTCGAAGATAACAATCCCTAATTGTCCTATAAACTCGACCCGAAAATTTCCATTTTTTTATTCCTACTAAATAACTAGTATATAAATATATAAACCTCAAATTGTCTTCTTATGGCTTGGCTTGTCAATTAGGTAGATGAATATCTTTTCAAAGAACTGTTCAAGGAATAATCAACCCCCCTCTTACTCCCAACTGATTCTCACACCTACCCCCCTCTTCCATTAATTAATGTTATTATTAGATCTTGTTCATTAGATTGCGAAAAGGAAAGATAGTTATAGATTCTAAAAAAAAAAAGTAAAGTCTTTTTTGAGTTTCTTTAGTGTCTTCTTTGTTACTTTTCTTTTTCTTTCCTTGTCTAAAACCACAAATTCAAATTTAAGAAAAAATAGGAGACTACAAATGAAATTCTTTTTCTCGCACCCAGCACACTTTCAAAAGAAAAATATACGATGCAAAACATTTGATACATGGTAGAGTTTGGTACACGAAACCCAGATCTGATAACTATACATTGAAATATAGATACTTATATAGATAGAAAGGAATTTTTATCTGTAATCAAACATAGATAAAAGATAATATAATAGAGTGAAAAAAACTCTTATCTTGCTCTTATCTTGTGACTTGAAATAAACCCCTCCCTGTGGAGGAACAGAATCAAAATTTATTATTATCTATATATAGTATATAGATATAGTATATAGATATATATATATAGTATATAGAACAATAATAACTATACGAATAAGAAGATTTAAGCGGAAATATCGACAAATTCTTGAGGAGTCAAAAAAAGAAAGGAAAAAGGGATTAAGTCTTCTAATTTCATATCTATATGATTTTACTATCAGAATAGCAGATATAGTAATGATTCAATGGGTTAGGTCCACTTCCTTTTTTGTTCATTAAAAATCTTTCCAATGGAATTGATTTTCTTGGTAAAAATGGAAAATGGGAATATCTGGTTTGGTTATTCAAGAGGTAACTTAATCAATATTTATAATAATTCAAATTTTTTGAATAAGTTCTTAACTAGATAACTAGTAGACTCTAACTTAGTAGAAAAATATTCTATTATCCCGTCAGTTACTTGATTTTTACAAATCCAGAATACTAATATCTGTATTCTTCCTTCATTTCAAATATGAATACTATGCTTGGAGGTTTAGGAAAAAATCAGAGCCCCTTATCGGATTTGAACCGATGACTTACGCCTTACCATGGCGTTACTCTACCACTGAGTTAAAAGGGCTTATTTACTGTTTGATGAATTCCTGAATAGATTGCTATATCGATAAAATGTCTATATGCTATAGCTAGATATAGCTATATAAAATATAATAAATATCTATATATACATAATACATCCAGTAGACTCATAGTAGTTGATTTGTGATTCATGTTGATGGTTCAGTTTCGAATAATAATAAATGGATTTACTGCGCAAGTCTAGGGTAAAGTGCAATAAATTGTTTGAAAATCGAACCTATTTTTTTTTCTTGAATGAATTTATTCCCAACAGAATAAAGTTCACTTACATGTACACTTACCAATTCGATTGAAACATCAATTTCAAGATATTTCGACGAATCATGTGATGAAGAGATTCTACTTGTCTTGTTCCCTGAACAAAATCAAAAGGATTTTAAAAACTTTATTTTCTGGATCCCGGTTACTAAATTTATTGTTTCTTAATTTCCTGTTTTATTTAATATGAGATTAAGAATATCTTATTTTAACACTGAATGAACGGAAGACTAAAAGAGAAAGAAATAGAACTTAATCCCACCCCTTTTAGACTAATGACTCCATGACAAAATCCTATCCTTTGATTATTATTTTCGTTTTTTATTTTTTATATTAGACTAAATACTATTATATATAATCTATATAATATAGATATAGTTATAGATGGAATATAGAGCACTGAGTGGTGATTAGAATAAATCAGTCCTCAGTGACGAATCACCCCAAAATTCTCTACACCTTAGTATTGACAATTTCAAAAAACTGATCATACTATGATCATAGTATGATGGCGGTTGGACAAGTAGGCCCCCATCGTCTAGTGGTTCAGGACATCTCTCTTTCAAGGAGGCAGCGGGGATTCGACTTCCCCTGGGGGTAGGATACTACGAAAGAAAGTTAATCATGGATTACCAATAAGTTTTAAAGTGATTCGTCCTGGGTCGATGCCCGAGCGGTTAATGGGGACGGACTGTAAATTCGTTGGCAATATGCCTACGCTGGTTCAAATCCAGCTCGGCCCAACAATTCGTCAATCTATCACGAGAGGTTATAACCCCCTTGCCCTTCATAAATACTCGATACGGAGATAAAAAAGACTAAAAATCTTTGCTAGATCCCCTATTTCATTGGGATTGTAGTTCAATTGGTCAGAGCACCGCCCTGTCAAGGCGGAAGCTGCGGGTTCGAGCCCCGTCAGTCCCGGCGGATCCAATAAAAATACATCAATCAATCCATCTATTACCTTCTATGACTATGAAAGGGGGCCGGGGACAAATTTTTTTTTTTCCCAAACTAAAAAGGGTTCTTTCATTTCCTTTTCTTTCCTTTTTTGGCATAAAAAGGGCGTATTTGTACAATTATTGGTAGCATTATACTAAGTATTCCAAGTCTCTTTTTTCGATTATTCCAGATACCTGGAATAGACTAATACTAATATATATATACTAATACTAATATATATATATATATATATTATTTATATTTTATTTAGTTTTTATTTATTCTATTTTTTTATTTGTAACTAATCGAAGTAGAAGGGTGGTCTGATGATACTTGATCAGATGATTGTACATGAAAAAATGCAAGGTACCTTATAGAAAAAAGAACAGAACCAAATAAAGGAATTTTGGATTGGGTCCCGAATCTAAATTGGGGTTCGGTACGGATAAAAAAACCCCTATGTTATACTCTTCTGTTTTTGACGACGAATTTTTTTGGTAACTCGGGTAGTGTTATTCATGATATGGATCTTATTTCAAAAAACATTGAGAGGTAATTGATTCAAAAGGTTTATGATCTCTAGGGGATTAAATCCCGAGTTATTGTGAAGTAAAAAAGATTCTATTATGGAAGTAAATATTCTTGCATTTATTGCTACTGCGCTATTCATTCTAGTTCCTACGGCCTTTCTACTTATAATTTACGTAAAAACAGTCAGTGAAAATAATTAATTGGAATTAAGCTTTACTTAATAAGTTTAAGTTCTTATCCAAAATTAATAAAATAAATAAAAGGGATTCCAATTTTCGCGTGTTAAAAATAAAGGAAATAAGCTAATTCTGATCGGGGTAGTATTCTAATAGATAGGCCCTATGGTCTATCTATTAGAGTGTAGAATGTCTAAAGGTCTACTTTATAATATATAAAATAATATATAAAAAAATACAATTTTTAAAATTCTAAAGCAAGTGGTAAATGTGTAATATGGGACTCATCCGAGTGAAGGTTCTCTTATGTATAATATCTCGTTCGACAACCATGATGTCTATGTGTATAACACTTTTCCTATTCATAGAATTCATAGAAAAGGCGTATATATTTATGCATATATACTTAACCAAACGACTTCTTAATTAAATTAAAGAGGGAATAATTTCCTTAGTACTCTTCCATAATTCGGGTAAGAACCCGTTGATTGAAATAGAACGGTTCCCAATCATTTTTCTTATTTTATTATAATAAATTTCCTCTTCTCAGTATTCCTTTCGAAATACAAAGATGGGTGTTGGTGAAATATCTGTTTGATTGAAAAAGTGTGATTCATATAATGATAATGGATTCCTCCATCGGAATCGAATGGAATTCAAAAAATTTTTTCATTTTAAGTAGTGCAAAACGTGTTGCAGAACGATCTAGGAAATAATTGATACAGTTTGATTAATTAGTAATACTCCTAGAGTCCACTTCTTCCCCACACTATAAGTGAAAGGGAAAATGTAAAGACTACCATTAAAGCAGCCCAAGCGAGACTTACTATATCCATGTGAATTATGTCCCCTTATCTATATAAATAGGATCTCTCAAAATATGAAGGAATTGAATTGTTCTATTCCTCTATACTAAATAGTATAGTGGAATCCATGGTGCAGAGTCAAAAAAAGGATTCGGACCGAATAATATTGATATCCCAATTTACTAAATCAACTTCTACTAAATGAACTGACAAATTCCTAGATGATTTCGAAACATTAAAACATTAAATAAAAGGAAAGATAAATATAAAGCAAAATACGTAGTAACATCTCTAGGAAATGTTACTAATGGAAAACATGCATGTAGGAAAAATAAGGCCTTTTTGGTTATTGATACTCATAAGTAAAAAGCATAAAAAGATAAATCAATATCGAATTGTGTATTTGATCGAATGCATAACCCTTTTCGACTATCTCTGTGAAAAATTGGAGAGATAATATATTTTTGATTCGAGGTTGCCGAAAAAAAAAATTCTTTCCACTTTCTTATTGAAAGTAGGGTTTCACACCTCTTGTTGATCAGGCGACACCCGGATTTGAACTGGGGAAAAAGGATTTGCAGTCCCCCGCCTTACCACTCGGCCATGCCGCCAAAACGATATAAAATTAGAGAAATATGAACTATATCCTTGCATTACTGCACTCACTTTTCTTGTATTTATTGTATGTGTACACGCGGTGCATCGGGGGTTACATTTTTTTAATCCCTTTTTGCCTAAATTGCCTAAAAGAAACTCTTTGATTTCCGTTGTATTTAATACGCCCCTCTAGAGTATCTCAAAATAACCAACTTTTTCCACTTTCTAGTCTGGTCTGTTTTCATTCACAAAAGTCAAACAAATTTGAACCATTAACTATTGCAAATGCAGGAACGATTTGAATTGAATCTCAAAGTTTGTTTTTTTCTTTTCTTAATGACATAAGAACATATAAATTGATACATTACTATTGAGTTTAAAAACCCTTTTCAATTTAAATTATAGCAACAATTATGAGTATATGTAAACCCCAACTTTATTTGTTTATTTTCAATTTTTTATTTATTATATTTTAATTCTAAATATATGATATGTTTATGTTGCCTAGAAGAAATTCTCAGAAAATTTTCATAGCTCAGAGTTGAATACAAAATTTCTATTTTAGCATAAAGCATGTTGTTTAAAATAGGAACATCAATACAACAAAGGAGAACACGGATATTAATATTGTAGATATTTATATCTACATAACGTCTTTAATAAATAAATAGCTCTTCTATTTAGATTTTCTATTAGAAACTTCATATATGTAATATCATAATAATGAGAATCATAGAAATTCAATCATTTTTTTGTTTGATATTCTCTCCAAAATTCTATAACTTAACCTTAATTAAGATTAAGTGGCCCATTTTTTTTCTAGAATTGTTTTAAAAATTCCTTTCAATTTGTATCCGTTTCAAATTTTAATTAACGTAGAAAATTCTTTTTTTCTTCATTCATACGTATTTCATACATTCTAGTCGAGATATCGAGTTGGGTAAAATTTCATGTGATTCAGTAAACAGAATATAAATTCCATCATTGCTAGATCATTTCTAAAAATTTGGTCAAGAGTGGGATTTTTTGATAAATGGGAAATTGAAAATGCTAGGGGATGGAAACGAGGGAATGTCTACAATACCTGGATTAAATCAGATACAATTTGAAGGATTTTGTAGGTTTATTGATCAGGGTTTAATGGAAGAACTTTCTAAATTTCCAAAAATAGAAGACACAGATCAAGAAATCGAATTTCAATTATTTGTGGAGACATACCAACTGGTAGAACCCTTGATAAAAGAAAAGGATGCTGTATATGAATTATTAACATATTCCTCTGAATTATATATATCCGCGGGATTAATTTGGAAAACCGGCAGGGATATGCAAGAACAAACAATTTTTATTGGAAACATTCCTCTAATGAATTCCTTAGGAACTTTTATAGTCAATGGACTATATAGAATTTTGATCAATCAAATATTGCAAAGCCCCGGTATTTATTACCGGTCAGAATTGGACCATAACGGAATTTCGGTATATACTGGTACTATAATATCAGATTGGGGAGGAAGATCAGAATTAGAGATTGATATAAAAGCAAGGATCTGGGCTCGTGTAAGTAGGAAACAAAAAATATCTATTCTAGTTCTATCATCAGCTATGGGTTTGAATCTAAGAGAAATTCTAGAAAATGTTTGGTATCCTGAAATTTTTTTGTCTTTTCTGAACGATAAGGAGAGAAAAAAAATTGGGTCAAAAGAAAATGCCATTTTAGCGTTTTATGAACAATTTGCTTGTGTAGGTGGAGATCCGGTATTTTCTGAATCCTTATGTAAAGAATTACAAAAAAAATTCTTTCAACAAAGATGTGAATTAGGAAGAATTGGTCGACGAAATCTGAACCGAAGGCTAAACCTTGATATACCCCAGAACAATACCTTTTTGTTACCACGAGATATATTGGAAGCCGCAGATCATTTGATTGGACTGAAATTTGGAATGGGCACAGTTGACGATATGAATCATTTGAAAAATAAACGTATTCGTTCTGTAGCAGATCTTTTACAAGATCAATTTGGGTTGGCTCTGGTTCGTTTAGAAAATGCGGTTCGCGGAACTATATGTGGAGCAATTCGACATAAATTGATACCAACACCTCAAAATTTGGTAACTTCAACTGCATTAACAACTACTTTTGAGTCTTTTTTTGGTTTACACCCCCTATCTCAAGTTTTGGATCGAACCAATCCATTGACACAGATAGTTCATGGCAGAAAGTTGAGTTATTTGGGCCCTGGGGGACTAACAGGGCGAACTGCTAGTTTTCGGATACGAGATATTCATTCCAGTCACTATGGGCGTATTTGTCCAATTGATACATCTGAAGGAATCAATGTTGGACTTATTGGATCCTTATCAATTCATGCGAAGCTAGGTCCGTGGGGATCTCTAGAAAGCCCTTTTTATGAAATTTCTGAGAGATCCACAGGGGTACGAATGCTTTTTTTATCGCCGGGTAGAGATGAATACTTTACGATAGCGGCGGGAAATTCTTTGGCTTTAAATGGGGATCTTCAGGAAGAGCAGGTTGTTCCAGCTCGATACCGTCAAGACTTTTTAACTATTGCGTGGGAAAGGGTTCATCTTAGAAGTATTTTCCCCTTCCAATATTTTTCTATTGGAGCTTCGCTCATTCCTTTTATCGAACATAATGATGCGAATCGAGCTTTAATGAGTTCGAATATGCAACGTCAAGCAGTTCCACTTTCTAGTTCCGAGAAATGCATTGTTGGAACTGGGTTGGAACGACAAGCAGCTCTAGATTCCGGGGCTCTTTATATAGCCGAACGCGAAGGAAGGGTCATTTATACGGATACGGACAAAATAGTTTTATCGGGTAATGAAGGTACTCTAAGCATTGGATTAGATCAGTATCAACGCTCAAACAAAAATACTTATATGCACCAAAAATCACAGGCGCGTCGGGGTAAATGCATTAAAAAGGGGCAAATTTTAGCTGACGGTGCTGCTACGGTTGGTGGAGAACTTTCTTTGGGGAAGGGTATATTAGTAGCTTATATGCCGTGGGAAGGTTACAATTATGAAGATGCAGTACTCATTAGTGAACGTTTGGTATATGAAGATATTTATACTTCCTTTCACATACGGAAATATGAAATTCAGATCCATGTCACAAACCAAGGTCCCGAAAGGGTCACTAATGAAATACCCCATTTAGAAGCCCATTTACTCCGCAATTTAGATAAAAATGGAATTGTGATGCTTGGATCTTGGGTAGAGACGGGTGATATTTTAGTAGGAAAATTAACCCCCCAGGTGGTCAAAGAGTCGTCATATGCTCCAGAAGATAGATTGTTACGAGCTATCCTTGGCATTCAGGTATCTACTTCAAAAGAAACGTCTCTAAAACTACCTATAGGCGCTAGGGGTCGGGTTATTGATGTCAGATGGATCCATAAGAAGGGGGGTTCTAGTTATAATCCAGAAACTATTCGTGTATATATTTCACAGAAACGTGACATTAAAGTCGGTGATAAAGTAGCAGGAAGACACGGAAATAAGGGTATTATTTCCAAAATTTTGCCTAGACAAGATATGCCTTATTTGGAAGATGGAATACCTGTTGATATGGTCTTTAATCCTTTAGGAGTACCTTCAAGGATGAATGTCGGACAGATATTTGAATGTTCACTTGGGTTAGCCGGAAACCTGTTAAACAGGCATTATCGAATAGCGCCCTTTGATGAGCGATATGAACAAGAAGCTTCGAGAAAACTGGTATTTTCTGAATTATATCAAGCTAGTAAGCAAACGGCGAATCCGTGGGTATTTGAAGTCGAATACCCGGGAAAAAGCAGAATATTTGATGGAAGGGCGGGGAATCCTTTTGAACAGCCCGTTTTAATAGGAAAGCCTTATATTTTAAAATTAATTCATCAAGTTGATGATAAAATCCACGGCCGTTCAAGTGGACATTATGCACTTGTTACACAACAACCCCTTAGAGGAAGGGCAAAGCGGGGGGGGCAGCGTGTAGGAGAAATGGAGGTTTGGGCTCTCGAAGGGTTTGGTGTTGCTCATATTTTACAAGAAATGCTTACTTATAAATCTGATCATATTAGAGCTCGCCAGGAAGTACTTGGTACTACAATTGTAGGCGAAACAATACCTAATCCCGAGGGTACCCCAGAATCTTTTCGATTACTCGTTCGAGAACTACGATCTTTAGCTCTGGAACTTAATTATTTCCTTGTATCTGAGAAAAACTTCCAGATTCAGAGGAAGGAAGCTTAATCGGAATGAATCAGCATTTCTCTTCTATGATCGATAGGTATAAACATCAACAGCTCCAAATTGGATCAGTTTCTCCTCAACAAATAAGTGCTTGGGCCACTAAAATACTGCCTAATGGAGAGATAGTCGGAGAAGTGACAAAACCCTATACTTTTCATTACAAAACCAATAAACCGGAAAAGGATGGATTGTTTTGTGAAAGAATTTTTGGACCTATTAAAAGTGGAATTTGTGCTTGTGGAAATTATCGCGTAATCGGAGAGGAAAACGACGACCCGAAATTTTGCGAGAAATGCGGTGTTGAATTTATTGATTCTCGTATACGAAGGTATCAAATGGGCTACATCAAACTCGCATGCCCAGTAACCCATGTATGGTATTTAAAACGTCTTCCTAGTTATATTGCGAATCTTTTAGATAAATCCCTTAAAGAATTAGAAGGTCTAGTCTATTGCGATGTGTGATTTGATCAAAATGCTGATTTTACAGATTCCAAATGGGAAACTGTCATTCCATGGAATCGAATTGGGATGCCCTAGATCTGACACGTCGCTTGGGAGGAGTAACATGAAGCTCAGAATTAGGGGTATAATCAATACTCCCAAATAAAAGAAAAGGGCAATTGGTCTATGGTCAGTTTCGTAACAAATAAATAGAAATTCCTATTTCTCTTTGTACCTCGTAAAAAAAGACTTTTTTGTTTTGTAGAATTAACTATTTTTTCCTATCTTTTGGAAAGAAATTATGTTCAAGGAAGTAAATATGTCATGGTTGCAGGAGTCTATTGATCGCATGTAGACTGTAGGGATATCGTGCATGGCATAACCATCGAGTTGCAGTCGGGACCTAAAAGATCTAATAGAACAGCACATAGACAAGTCAATCTCTTATGAATTTCAAGGTAATCCCTTAATTTCATTACAATTACTAAGAATTAAATTAAGATATTCATCATTAGAAATTAGAAGGGAGGTAGACTACTCAAGAATTTTTCACTTTTTCATTTATTCAATCGTAATTGAATAAAGAATTAAGAAAAAAAAGCTAGAAACTTGAGTAAGGAGTAGATCCTTTTGTTTGGAAGTTTTCTCAAGAGAACTCCTTTCTTTATTTGGTGTACCTACTTGAGCCGGATGAGGGGAAATTTTCACGTCCGATTTTGAGGGGGGAGATCCTATAGGATCCTATCCCAATTTTTCTTTTGCTAGGCCCATAACTAAAAAACCCACTTTCTTACGATTACGAGGTTTATTCGAATATGAAATCCAATCTTGGAAATACAGTATCCCACTTTTTTTTACTACCCAGGGCTTCTATACATTTCGAAATCGAGAAATGTCTACTGGTGCGATTGCTATACGAGAACAATTAGCTGATCTAGATTTACGAATTATTCTAGAAAATTCATTAGTAGAATGGAAAGAATTAGGCGAAGAAGGTCCCACGGGAAATGACTGGGAAGATCGAAAAGTTGGAAGAAGAAAGGATTTTTTGGTTCGGCGTATGGAACTGACAAAGCAGTTTATTCGAACAAATATAGAACCAGAATGGATGGTTTTGTGTCTATTACCAGTTCTTCCTCCTGAATTGAGACCCATCATTCAGATAGATGGGGGTAAGCTAATGAGTTCGGATATTAATGAACTCTATAGAAGAGTTATCTATCGGAACAACACTCTTACCGATCTATTAACAACAAATAGATCTACGCCAGGAGAATTGGTAATGTGCCAGGAAAAATTAGTCCAAGAAGCCGTCGATACACTTCTTGATAATGGAATTCGACGTGGTCAACCAACGAAGGACGGTCATAATAAAGTTTACAAGTCATTTTCCGATGTAATTGAAGGTAAAGAAGGAAGATTTCGAGAGACTCTGCTTGGCAAACGAGTCGATTATTCAGGACGGTCCGTTATTGTTGTTGGACCGTCACTTTCATTACATCAATGTGGATTACCTCGAGAAATAGCAATAGAACTTTTCCAGACATTTGTAATTCGTGGTCTAATTGGACAACATCTTGCTTCTAACATAGGAGTTGCTAAGAATAAAATTCGGGAAAAAGAAAGCATTGTATGGGAAATACTTCAGCAAGTTATGCAGGGACATCCTGTATTGCTCAATAGAGCACCTACTTTGCATAGATTAGGCATACAGGCATTCCAGCCCATTTTAGTGGAAGGACGTGCTATTTGTTTGCATCCACTAGTTTGTAAGGGATTCAATGCAGATTTTGATGGGGATCAAATGGCTGTTCATGTACCTTTATCGTTGGAAGCCCAAGCGGAGGCGCGTTTACTTATGTTTTCTCATCAGAATCTTTTGTCTCCAGCTATTGGGGATCCCATTTCCGTACCAACCCAAGATATGCTTATGGGGCTCTATGTATTAACTAGCGGGAATCGTCGAGGTATTTGTGTAATGAAATATAATCCACGGAATCGCAGCAAAGATGAAAATAAAAGAAGTGCCAATAATAATTATGAGTATACGAAAGAACCTTTTTTTTGTAATTCCTATGATGCAATTGAGGCTTATCGTCGGAAACGAATCCATTTAGATAGTCCTTTGTGGCTCCGGTGGCGGCTGGACCGACGTGTTATTGCTTCAAGAGAAATTCCCGTCGAAATTCACTATGAATGTTTAGGGACTTATTATGAGATTTATGGACACTATCTAATAGTACGAAGTATAATAAAAAAACAAATTCTTTTTCTATACATTCGAACCACTGTTGGTCAGATTTTTCTTTATCGAAAAATGGAAGAAGCAATACAGGGTTTTTCTCGCGCCTGTTCATATGCTACTTAGGAATTCTATGATACCGCGGATACCTCAATTTCCGCGGTTCAGCTGAGATTAGAGTTCCGGAATTACAATTTCTATCCGAATCAAAATCAAAAAAAAAAAGGAAGTTTTTCAATCACTGACCCTAACCCATTGTAGAATCCTACTCAGCCCAATATGGAGGTACTTTATGGCAGAACGGGCCAATCTGGTCTTTCACAATAAAGCGATCGATGGAACTGCCATGAAACGACTTATTAGTCGATTAATAGAGCACTTTGGAATGGCATATACATCGCACATCCTGGATCAAGTAAAAACCCTGGGTTTTCAACAAGCTACTGCTACATCTATTTCATTAGGAATTGATGATCTTTTAACAATACCTTCAAAGGGATGCCTAGTTCAAGATGCTGAACAACAAAGTTTGATTTTTGAAAAACACCACCATTCTGGGAATGTACATGCAGTAGAAAAATTACGTCAATCTATTGAAATCTGGTATGCTACAAGTGAATATTTGCGACAGGAGATGAATCCAAATTTTAGGATGACTGACCCCTTAAATCCCGTTCATATAATGTCTTTTTCAGGCGCTAGAGGAAATGTATCTCAGGTACATCAATTAGTAGGTATGAGAGGATTAATGTCGGATCCTCAAGGACAAATGATTGATTTACCTATTCAAAGCAATTTACGGGAAGGGCTGTCTTTAACAGAATATATAATCTCTTGCTACGGAGCCCGTAAGGGGGTTGTGGATACTGCTGTACGGACATCTGATGCCGGATATCTCACACGCAGACTTGTTGAAGTAGCCCAACACATTGTTGTACGTCGAACAGATTGTGGCACTACCCGCGCTATTTCTCTAAGTCCTCGGAATGGGATGATGCCCGAACGGTTTTTTATTCAAACATTAATTGGTCGTGTATTAGCAGATGATATATATATGGGTCAGCGATGTATTGCCACTAGAAATCAAGACATTGGGGTTGGGCTTGTCAACCGATTCATAACTTTTCGCGCGGAAACAATACCTATTCGAACCCCCTTTACCTGTAGGAGTACATCTTGGATCTGCCGATTTTGTTATGGCCAGAGTCCTACTCATGGCGACCTGGTTGAATTGGGAGAAGCCGTAGGTATTATTGCAGGTCAATCGATTGGAGAACCGGGTACTCAATTAACATTAAGAACCTTTCATACCGGCGGAGTATTTACAGGAGGTACTGCGGAACATGTGAGAACTCCTTATAATGGAAAAATAAAATTCAATAAGGATTTAGTTCATCCGACACGTACACGTCACGGACATCCTGCTTTTCTATGCTCTACGGACTTGTATGTAACTATTGAGAGTGAAGATATTATACATAATGTGAATATTCCATCAAAGAGTTTTCTTTTAATTCAAAACGATCAATATGTAGAATCAGAACAAGTGATTGCTGAGATTCGGGCGGGAATACCCACTTTGAATTTTAAGGAGAAAGTTCGAAAACATATTTATTCTGACTCAGATGGCGAAATGCACTGGAGTACCGACGTGTATCATGCACCGGAATTTACGTATGGTAATATCCATTTATTACCAAAAACAAGTCATTTATGGATATTATTGGGAGGTCCGTGCAGATCGAGTCTCGTCTCCCTTTCGCTTCACAAAGATCAAGATCAAACGAACGCGCATTCTCTTTCTCTCAAACGAAGAGATATTTCTTCGAAACTATCAGTAACTAACGCTCCTATGAGGTACAAATTCTTTAGTTCGGATTTTTATTGTAAAGAAAAAGAGAGCATTCACAATTATTTAGACTTTAATCGAATCCTATGTACTGATCATTGTAATCTCCTATATTCGGCCATTCTCCGGGAGAATTCTGATTTATTGTCAAAGAGGCGAAGAAATAGATTTCTTATGCCACTTCAACCCATTCATGAACGCGAAAACGAATTAATATCCACTTTCGGTATCTCGATTGAAATTCCCTTAAATGGTATTTTTCGTAGAAATAGTATTCTTTCTTACTTTGATGATCCTCGATATCGAAGAAAGAGTTTGGGAATTACTAAATATGGGACTATCGAAATGCAGTCAATCGCCAAAAAGGAAGATTTGATTGAATATCAAGGAGTTAAGGAATTTAAGTCAAAATCCGAAATGAAAGTAGATCGATTTTTTTTCATTCCTGAAGAAGTGCATATCTTACCCGTATCTTCTTCCATAATGGTACGGAACAATAGTATCATTGGGGTAGATACACAAATAGCTTTAAATATACGAAGCCGGGGAGGGGGGTTGGTTCGGGTAGATAGGAAAAAAAAAAGAATTGAACTTAAAATATTTTCTGGAGATATTCATTTTCCTGGAGAGATAGATAGGATATCCCGACATAGCGGCATTTTGATACCGATACCACCAGGAACCGGACAAAGAAATTCCAAAGAATTAAAAAATTTTAAAAATTGGATCTATGTCCAACGGATTACACCTAGCAAAAAGGGGTATTTTATTTTGGTTCGACCTGTTGTCATATATGAACTCATGGACGGTGTAAATGTAGCAACACTTTTCCCTCACGATCTGTTGCAGGAAAGGGACAATGTACGACTTCGAGTTGTAAATTACATCCTTTATGGAAATGGTAAACCAATTCGAGGAATTTTTGATACAAGTATTCAATTAGTCCGTACTTGTTTAGTATTGAATTGGGATAAAGAAAAAAAAAAAAAAAATTCTTCCAGCAAAGAAATCCGTGCGTCTTTTATTGAAATAAGGACAAATGGTTTGATTCGACATTTCCTAAGAATCAACTTGATGAAATCCCCTATTTCGGATATCGGAAAAAGGAAGGATTCCCCAAGTTCGGGATTGCTCTCTGATAATGGATCAGATTGCACCAATATCAATCCGTTTTCTTCCATTTTTTTCTATCCTAAGGTAAGAATTCAACAATTCCTTAACCCAAGTCAAGGAACTATTCATACGTTGTTGAATAAAACTAAGGAATTCCAATCATTGATAATTTTGTTATCATCCAACTGTTCTCGAATGGACCCATTCACCCGTGTAAAATATCAGAATAGAGTAAACGAATCAATTAAAAAAAATCCAATTAAGAATTCGCTGGGCCCTTTAGGATCAGTCTATCCAATTGCGAATTGTTATTTATTTTCCGATTTACTAACTCATAATCATATTTTTGTAACTAACTATTTGCAACTTGACAATTTTAAACAGACCTTTCAAGTAATTAAATATTATTCAATGGATGAAAATGGTAAAATTTATAACCAGGACCCATGTACATCTAATAATATTATTTTGAATCCATTCAATTTGAATTGGTATTTTTTCTGTCACAATTATTGTTATTTTAAAGAGACATCTACAATAATAAGTCTTGGACAGTTTATTTGTGCAAATGTGTGTATAGCCAAAAATAGAACACACCTAAAGTCGGGTCAAGTTATATTTGTTCAAATCGACTCCGTAGTAATACGATCAGCTAAGCCTTATTTGGCCACCCCAGGAGCAACTGTTCATGGACATTATGGGGAAATCCGTTACGAAGGAGATATCTTAGTTACATTTATATATGAAAAATCAAGATCTGGTGATATAACGCAGGGTCTTCCAAAGGTGGAACAGGTATTAGAAGTTCGTTCGATTGATTCAATATCGATGAATCTAGAAAAGAGGATTGAGGGTTGGAACAAATGTATAACAAAAATTCTTGGAATTCCTTGGGGATTCTTGATTGGTGCTAAGCTAACAATAGCTCAAAGTCGTATCTCTTTGGTTAATAAGATCCAAAAAGTTTATCGATCCCAGGGGGTGCAGATTCATAATAAACATATTGAAATTATTGTACGTCAAATAACATCAAAGGTGTTGATTTCGGAAGATGGAATGTCTAATGTTTTTTCACCTGGAGAACTTATTGGATTGTTGCGAGCCGAACGAATGGGTCGAGCTTTCGAAGAAGTGATTTGTTACAGAGCTGTCTTACTGGGAATAACAAGAGCATCTCTCAATACTCAAAGTTTCATATCGGAAGCGAGTTTTCAAGAAACTTCTCGAGTTTTAGCAAAAGCTGCTCTTCGGGGGCGTATTGATTGGTTAAAAGGTCTGAAAGAAAACGTTGTTTTGGGAGGAATGATACCCGTCGGGACTGGAGTGAAAGGATTAGTACATCCTTCAAAACAACATAATAAGATTCCCTTGGAAACAAAAAAAAAGAATCTATTCGAGAGGGAAATGAGAGATCTTTTATTTTACCAAAGAAAATTATTTGATTCTTTGCTTTCAAAGAGTTTCCATGATACATCAGAACAGTCTTTTATAGGATTTACTAAGTCCTAAAAAAGGATTCCTTCCTTTTATTGAGTGTGGTCATTCGATTTAATAAATAAAATAAAAAGAATATAGTAAAAAATAATAATAATGAATAGAAAAGAATAATGTAATGGCTTAGGTCGTCTATCTACAGACAATCTACGGTAGGGCTGAAGGTTCCATCGGAACAATTTTATATTTCAGTTTCAGGGTTGCTCGTCTCTTTTTTTTTTTTCAAAAAAGGGGGGGAAATGACAAGAAGATATTGGAGCATCAATTTAGAAGAAATGATGGAGGCGGGGGTTCATTTTGGCCATGGTATTAGGAAATGGAATCCTAAAATGGCACCTTATATCTCTGCAAAGCGTAAGGGTATTCATATTACAAATCTTACGAGAACTGCTCGTTTTTTATCAGAAGCTTGTGATTTGCTTTTTGAGGCAGCAAGCCAAAGAAAACAATTCTTAATTGTTGGTACCAAAAAAAAAGCCGCCGATTCAGTAGCATGGGCTGCAATAAAGTCCCGATGTCATTATGTTAATACAAAATGGCTTGGCGGTATGTTAACGAATTGGTCCACTACAGAAACGAGACTTCAGAAGTTTAGGGACTTGAGAATGGAACAAAAAACAGGAATACTTAATCGTCTTCCAAAAAGAGATGCAGCTATGTTAAAAAGACAGTTATCTCATTTGGAAAGATATCTGGGCGGGATTAAATATATGACACGGTTACCCGATATTGTAATCATCGTTGATCAGCACGAAGAATATACGACCCTGCGTGAGTGTATTACTTTAGGAATTCCAACAATTTGTTTAATCGATACAAATTGTGACCCCGATTTGGCAGATATTTCGATTCCCTCTAATGATGACGCTATCGCTTCAATCCGATTAATTCTTAACAAATTTGTGTTCGCGATTTGTGAGGGCCGTTCTAGCTATATAAGAAACTCTTGATTAATAATAAGATAAATAACTTAAACCACATAGATTTATGCTATTTATATAATCGGTTATGATTTCTGAATTTCAAAAAGAGATAAAAATAACTGGGGATATTTTATGATTAGTTAGTATTCAAAATCTTAGTTGGTATTCGAAAATATCCGATGCAAGTAGGCAAAGAGATGGTTGAATGTTGAATCAAAATTATTTTGTTTAAAGTTCGATTTTTCCGAGGTCAATATGAATGTTCTAACAAACACACTAAAAGGTTTATACGATGTATCTGGTGTGGAAGTAGGCCAACATTTCTATTGGAAAATAGGTGGGTTTCAAGTCCACGGCCAAGTCCTTATTACTTCTTGGTTTGTAATTGCTATCTTATTAGGTTCGGCTGCTCTAGCTGTTCGGAATCCACAAACCATTCCGACTGGGGGTCAGAATTTTTTCGAATATATTCTTGAATTTATTCGTGATATCAGTAAAACCCAAATTGGAGAAGAATATGGCCCTTGGGTTCCTTTTATTGGAACTATGTTTCTATTTATTTTTGTTTCTAATTGGTCAGGAGCGCTTTTACCTTGGAAAATTATACAACTACCTCATGGGGAGTTGGCTGCACCCACGAATGATATAAATACTACAGTTGCTTTGGCTTTACTCACGTCAGCGGCCTATTTCTATGCGGGTCTTAGCAAAAAGGGATTAAGTTATTTCGGGAAATATATTCAACCAACTCCAATACTTTTACCCATTAATATTTTAGAAGATTTCACAAAACCTTTATCGCTTAGTTTTCGACTTTTCGGGAATATCTTAGCTGATGAATTAGTTGTTGTTGTTCTTGTTTCTTTAGTACCTTCAGTGATTCCTATACCTGTTATGTTCCTTGGATTATTTACAAGTGGTATTCAAGCTCTTATTTTTGCAACTTTAGCTGCGGCTTATATAGGGGAATCCATGGAGGGCCATCATTAAAATAATCTTTATTTTATATATATATATTTTTTTTTAACGTATGGTTCAAGCTAATTTCGTTAGGAAATATACAATTACGCCATAGACTACAATATATAGTAATCAAAAATGAGTATATTAATGAGTTTATTATAAGGTTGCCTAAAAAAGGAAAGAGATCAACAAAAAGATCTTTTTCCTAAAATTCCTCCTCGTCCCATATCATACCCCACAATCCATATTTCATTATTCAATATATCACAATATGAAAATAGAATAAAATAACAAAGCAAAGGGTGAAAGGAAAGAAAAGATTCTCCATTTTGGTTGATTTTGGTCAAGCGATTGACCAAACGAAAATAGTAATATAATAAAAAACAAATTGCATGAACTTAGATTTAGATCAATCAAATAATGTTATTTCTATCTAATGATTTGGACTAATCAATTTATCGATTTAGATTTGATCTAGTGTAAGAATGATAAAAAAAGGAAGGGGAAATAATTTTCAAAAAAGTAGATTTCAGAACAAATCGGTTGGTTAGGAAAGGGTAGGTATATGCAATTGAATGGGCTATAACTAAGTCAACTCCCGCATATGTTTTATTAATTGCTTCTCAAATACTATATGAATGTAAGATGAGTGGTTAGTTTTCATTATGAAAGAAAGACATTTATGTGGAATAGTCAATATTGCCTGATTATATATGCGCTTTATATATGAACTAAATGAACTAAAGATATATTTAGATATATTTCATTTATGCCCTAATTCTATGAATTTAGATAGTTATTCCAAGGTAAGCCTGTTCCCCTCCACCTCTTTCGAACTTTGACTGTTTATATGTTTGGATGTTTTTTCTTAATTTCATGACTTTACTAATTTACTTTCTAGTTCGAAACTAAGAAATCAATGAGTTTGTGGATAGAAAGGAAAATAGATATTGAAGGAGTTCCAACGGTTCAATAATACTATTACTTCAATTCCTTGAACCCGAAGTTTTTAGTTATTTCAACTGGACAAATGCTAGCAATGTAATAAGAAAGTTCTAATTCATTGGATGATTGTATCATTAACCATTTTTTTTTGGTACGAGGGGACTTATCATGAATCCACTGATTTCTGCCGCTTCCGTTATTGCTGCTGGTTTGGCCGTAGGGCTTGCTTCTATAGGACCGGGGGTTGGTCAAGGAACTGCTGCAGGTCAAGCTGTAGAAGGTATTGCGAGACAGCCTGAGGCAGAGGGAAAAATAAGGGGCACTCTATTGCTTAGTCTAGCTTTTATGGAAGCTTTAACAATTTATGGATTGGTTGTAGCATTAGCACTTTTGTTTGCGAATCCTTTTGTTTAATCTTAAAAATATAAAAAAAAAACATAGTGTAGTGCCTTTGACTTGTCATTTGCTTTTTCGAATGATCGCAAGATTTGACTCCTCTATATTCATTGACAAAATAACCGACGGGAAGGGCTGATTTGCGGATGAGGAATTGGTATACCGACCCAACCCGCTTTCATCCTTCCCATTTAGAGTCCGGGGGCGGTTAAGTATTGCAAGAATGCGGTTAGTTTACATAACTCCAATACTTTTCAAAATCAAAATAAAGCAATAAATAAAAAAGAAGGCTATTCCATTTTTGAGTCTATCTATTATCTATAAAGGAGATACTATGAAAAATGTAACCGATTCTTTCCTTTCTTTGAGCCGCTGGCCATCCGCTGGGAGTTTCGGGTTTAATATCGATATTTTATCAACAAATCTAATAAATCTAAGTGTAGTATTTGGTGTATTGATCTTTTTTGGAAAGGGAGTGTGTGCGGGTTGTTTATTTCAAAAATAGGCTGGATCCACCCAGCTGCGCCTTTCTTTGCTAGTTATAACAAAAAAAGGTGCATGATCTCACGAATTACTTCGAAAGAAATTTTTCAATTTGATGTAAGAACTATAGCATTTCGTGATTTATTGGTAAAATACTCTTTGATTCTCTCTCAACCAATAATATAGGAACATGAACATGGTTAAAGCAAGTTGTTTGAAGTCTCGATACAGCACGGTACTCTTTCTACCACTATGGTAATATATAGATGATTCAAAATGAATCATTTTATCGATAGAGAACACTCCTAGCGATAAAATGATTTGAAGAGCACTTATTGTAATTTTGTAATTGTGGGGATTTTACCCATTTTATCCAATGCTGAATCGGCGACCTATGTGTTCTGTTTAAATTAAGAAGAATTTTTTGGATTGAAAAAAAAGAAACGACTTTGCTGACAATTATATATTTTTGTCAAAAGAGTCCTCTGAATATTTTGTAGTTTAGATATTTGGTTTGTTTTGAATCAGAACAAAGAAGAGAGGATAGGCTTATCATTACATTTATAAAAAGGTATGAGAATTTTTTGGGCTTGAGAGCCAAATGAATCGAAAGATTCATGTTTGGTTCGGGAAGGGATTATGGAAGCTTTAAAATTAATGAATCAAAAGATAATCTACTTTCATTAAGTGATTTATTAGACAATCGAAAGCAGAGAATCTTGAATACTATTCGAAATTCAGAGGAACTCCGGGAAGGGGCTATTGAACAGTTGGAAAAGGCTCGGGCTCGCTTACGGCAAGTGGAAAAAGAAGCAGATCAGTTCCGAGTTGATGGATACTCTGACATAGAGCGAGAAAAATTGAATTTAATTAATTCAACTTATAAGATTTTGGAACAATTAGAAAATTACAAAAATGAAACTATTCAGTTTGAACAGCAAAGGACGATTAATCAAGTTCGACAACGGGTTTTTCAACAAGCCTTACGGAGAGCTCTAGGAATTCTGAATAGTTGTTTGAACAATGAGTTACATTTACGTACTATTAATGCCAATATTAGCATGTTAGGGTCGATCAAAGAAATAACTGATTAGTCTTTCTATTGTAGGCATTATTTTTTTGTTTCAAATAAAGAATTACGAAATCCTTATGGTAACCATTCGAGCTGACGAAATTAGTAATATTATTCGGGAACGCATTGAACAATATAATAGAAAAGTAAAGGTTGTAAATACTGGTACCGTGCTTCAAGTAGGCGATGGTATTGCTCGTATTCATGGTCTTGATGAGGTGATGGCGGGCGAATTAGTTGAATTTGAAGAAGGGACAATAGGGATTGCTCTTAATTTGGAATCGAATAATGTTGGTGTTGTATTAATGGGCGATGGTTTGATGATACAAGAGGGAAGCTCTGTAAAAGCAACAGGACGAATTGCTCAGATACCAGTGAGTGAGGGTTATTTGGGACGTGTTATAAATGCCCTAGCTAAACCTATTGATGGTAGAGGTGAAATTTCATCTTCTGAATCTCGATTAATTGAATCTCCTGCCCCGGGTATTATTTCTCGGCGTTCCGTATATGAGCCTCTACAAACAGGGCTTATTGCCATTGATTCGATGATTCCTATAGGACGAGGTCAGCGCGAATTAATTATTGGGGACAGACAGACCGGTAAAACGGCAGTAGCCACAGATACCATTCTCAACCAACAAGGTCAAAATGTAATATGTGTTTATGTAGCTATTGGTCAAAAAGCATCTTCAGTGGCTCAGGTAGTAACCAATTTCCAGGAAAGAGGGGCGATGGAATATACTATTGTCGTAGCCGAAATGGCGGATTCCCCTGCTACATTACAATATCTGGCTCCTTATACAGGAGCAGCTCTAGCTGAATTTTTTATGTATCGTAAACAACATACTTTAATCATTTATGATGATCTCTCCAAACAAGCCCAAGCTTATCGACAAATGTCTCTTCTATTACGAAGACCGCCGGGTCGCGAAGCTTATCCAGGGGATGTTTTTTATTTGCATTCCCGCCTTTTGGAAAGAGCTGCTAAATTAAGTTCTAGTTTAGGGGAAGGTAGTATGACCGCCTTACCAATCGTTGAAACTCAATCGGGAGATGTTTCGGCTTATATTCCTACGAATGTAATTTCTATTACGGATGGCCAAATTTTCCTATCCGCCGATCTATTCAATGCTGGAATTAGGCCTGCTATTAATGTGGGTATCTCTGTTTCCAGAGTCGGGT
Organism: Daphne laureola; assembly: GCA_038382905.1. NCBI lineage: Eukaryota > Viridiplantae > Streptophyta > Magnoliopsida > Malvales > Thymelaeaceae > Daphne > Daphne laureola. Next base: position 10,967 of record JBBYHH010210176.1, on the reverse strand, counting down.
CTGCGGCTCAAATTAAAGCCATGAAACAAGTAGCTGGTAAATTAAAGTTGGAATTGGCACAATTTGCAGAATTAGAAGCCTTTGCACAATTTGCTTCTGATTTGGATAAAGCTACTCAGAATCAATTGGCAAGAGGGCAACGATTGCGTGAGCTGCTTAAGCAATCCCAATCAGCGCCTCTTGCAGTGGAAGAGCAGATAATGACTATTTATACCGGAACAAATGGCTATCTTGATTCATTAGAAATTGGACAGGTAAAGAAATTTCTTGTCGAGTTACGTACTTACGTCAAAACTAAGAAACCCCAGTTCCAAGAAATAATTTCTTCTACCAAGACATTTACCGAGGAAGCTAAATCTCTTTTGAAAGAAGCTATTCAGGAGCAAATGGATCGTTTTATCCTTCAGGAATAGGTATAAAAAATGTATCATTTACTTTTTTTATCTTATTTTGTTTTCAAAAAGTAATTAAATGTCTTGAATTCAAATTGTTCAAAAGGTTTTTCCTTTATATCGAAATTTTTTTTTTATTAAAAATATGGAAAAAATTTGCGTCCAATAGGATTTGAACCTATACTAAAGGTTTAGAAGACCTCTGTCCTATCCATTAGACAATGGACGCTTTTCGTTCTGATTTTTCATATTTTTACTTTCCTCACCTCCTTATTGGTTGAAAAAAAAACACTCAGATTGCATGGGAGATAGTTTTTTGAAATTGTATTTTAAAATTTTATATTCTATCATACCTTAATACTAATACTACTATTAATCTTAAATCGAATTAATCTAATAGCTACATAGAGTATATAATATAAACATTTAAAAGAAAAGCGGGTAGCGGGAATCGAACCCGCATCGTTAGCTTGGAAGGCTAGGGGTTATAGTCGACGTTAATTCAACATTTTCAACGTCTCTAATTCAAAACCGAACCCGAAACTTTGGTTTCATTCGGCTCCTTTATGGATGTGAACAATATTGTAACAAAATTCTAATCCATAACATCTATGTCAGCTTTTTTTGTCTGAATAGAAAAAACAAATAGCTTTCTAGATGATCCCTCTAGAGGAGAGTGATTATACCAATCTTTCTAGTTACTTCGTTCTCTATTTTTAGTTTAGTTGAGAAGATCCTGAGGAAAGCGGTTTGATTTCCACCGAGCTAAAACAATAGGTTGATGTCTCTAGTAAACTACAGGCATCGTTTAAGAGCTATTTTGCTTCCATTTTTTTCGTATAGAAAAAACCGAAGATTTAGTTACGATTCGAAACCTACTTTCTACCTGCATCCATGGATCCTTTACTACTAGTTATGCAAGTATTAATAAATACTATAATCCAATTCAAAAATTATGTTTCGCAATTTCATAATCTACTTTCTTACTTTCTAAGTAACTGTTGGATACAAATCACGAGAATCTATATTTTTCTCAACTATGTTATTGAGAAGTAAAGGGTTTAATCCTTTTTTATAGAAAATAAAGTTTTTGCTCGGAATATCAATCAAACCGAAAGCAAAGACCCTTTAACTTTTAAAGGGTTTTTAAAGGGTTAATAAAACGAATCACACTTTTACCACTAAACTATACCCGCAACAATGCAATTATTATATAAAACAGGTACTTTTGTCCAATAGGGAAATGGGACATAACATAATTCAATTGTTGATCCCTCCTTTTTTCGTTTTCGTGGATCGAAATAATCTTTCTTTACTCTATGCTATGCTTGAATATTCTATTTCTTATTTTTTATTGAATTTTCTATATTAGAATTTCTATATCTATATAATAAGATTAATATCTAATAATATATTATTTTATAGAATATTATTCTAATATATAATTAAGTAATTTGGTTTTCAAATACAAAATTATTATTATATCTAGAATCTAGAAATTTATTGGAAACAAAAAAAGGCCCGGCTAAGGACTGCCCGGGCCCGCCCGCGGCAATAAGAAGGGCCTTTCGAACAAAATCAAGGTAAGGGTCTTGTCGATCTTCTTTAGTTTTGTTTTATTTTTAGATTGTTGGAACTTTCAAGTCCATATACTTTAATATGATATATTATTTCTAAATTTATAACAATCCAATTTCTGATAAAAGTTGTACATAAGAAAGAAATATTTCTTACTTTTTGTTTAATCTAATCTAACTTTAATCTAATCTAACATAGTAATTATCTTTTTGAATTAGGAGAGATGGCTGAGTGGACTAAAGCGTCGGATTGCTAATCCGTTGTACGAGTTATTCGTACCGAGGGTTCGAATCCCTCTCTTTCCGTTTTCGTTGATGACTTGATTTTTTTTTTTCAAATTTTGCAAATCCTTTTTTCTTAGTTAACCCTAAAAACCTAAGAAAATGTAAAAGAGAACTCCCCTTTTATTCTTCACGCCCAGGATTACGCGCGGGATCATTAGAGAGGAATCCAAAGATGAAGAGAGAGACAAAAAATATCACTACTGTGTAAACAAAGAGTTTGAGAGTAAGCATTACATAATCTCCAAGATCATTTTTTTTTTTTTGAAAAAAGAGAATAGATCCTCAAATTTCTACCTCATATGCTATTTAGATACCAAAAAACTAGGTTCTTTCTAGAAAAGAAATCGAAAAAAATTTGCATTTCAAAAAGTAATTTGGAATAAAAGCTTTTCATTAACCAAAATATGTTTCACATCTCCATTAAATACTACCCAAAACCCTAATTAGAGTTTTCTAATTAATATTATTTGAATTTGAATAGGATTTCGCAGGACTTTTACTGAAGAAGAGATGAAAAAATGAGAAGAACAAAACGAGGTAAACCAAATTTATCTTGACTATCAAAGAAGTTCAATGTTTGAATCGGGGGTAAAGTTCCGATTCTAAAACTTATCTGATCTTAGTAATTGTTAGAATTTTTTCTCGAATAAATCATGAATTTTCTAGGAGATTTTAAAATTAAAAATTAAAGATCTTATCGAAAACTTACAGCAGCTTGCCAAACAAAAGCTAAGAGAAAAAAGAAGAGAGGTATGGTTGGCATAATATCTACAATAGGATTCAAAAAAGCATAGGCCTCAGGCAATTTTCCGACGAAAAAATTGTGTGAATAAAGGTCAGAATTAAGACAGATACAAATCAAACTAAAGATATTAAGCATAACATACGTTTTTTTCTTGAACATAATTGTATTTTGATTGAGTTTTTGATAGAAGTAAAAGGCAAAAAAAAGTAAGGTCGACAAAAAATTATTCTTTTGAACCCATACGATCAAAAATTCTCCAATTCTCAAGAGAGAATAGAAGAAATCATACTTTCATACAATATCTTAATAGAATTTTATCTAATGATCAATAAATGACATTGAATTCTAGATCCACACCTATCAAAATACTAGTAAGAATTCCGTAGATATTAAAACTGGAGTTGACAACTAACTGCTATAAATATTAGGCTTTAATTGGCGTTGAATAAAAATCTAAATGGGGCGTGGCCAAGTGGTAAGGCAACGGGTTTTGGTCCCGCTATTCGGAGGTTCGAATCCTTCCGTCCCAGAGGCACTTTTTTTAGAATAGAAAAAAGACGCTTCTGCTTAAATTTAAGGTTGAATTTTCGGTCAAATGCGTTTCGTTCTTATTATTTTTTCTGTTATGAATCATACTCTTTTTCACAAACAAAAAACTAATCTAGTTAGTTACAAATGGGCAAATTTAATCTATTTAGGATCTAGGTAAGGTGGGAACATGGATTAGGAGAGTTTCCTTTTTTTAAAGCTGATTGGTCCTTTGATCATATTTTCAAACCTTTTCTTTTCTATTTAGGGTTAGATAAGTTAGTTATTTAGAAAAGCCCTCTCTTGCATATCTATTTTTGATTTTATTCAAAATGGAATTTTCTATAATTATCTATTACTCTTTAGATTTTAAGTAAACGAAGTAGTTATATTTAGGAATTCTTCTGAATCCAAACTATTTTGGTACCAATCAAATTCACTCAAACTTAATAGCCGTAAGTTTATGTAGCCATTAGGCTAAAATAAAAAACAAGAGCAACTTAATAATTAATAAAGTGTTAATAAATCTCTGATTAAAAAAAATGAAATTATAAAATTCTATTTATATATTTATATAAAATATATTTATATATATAAATAAAATGAATATTAAATAAAAAATAAAAGAAATATAAATAATATATATATATATATATTAAAAGAAATAGAAATAAAATAATAAAATTAAGTAAAAGTTTATGATATTATAGTGATTTATTTTACTATAATTAATAATATTACATAGAATAAGAAAATTAATATATTATTATTTATAGATAATAATTAGAGGCTTTTTATTTTGTGAAAAGGTTTTGTGATCCGAAATTTACAAAATTTTGAATATAGACTAGAATGAAAATAAGGCAGTTGTTTGATCAATTTAATAGTAATAGATATGAAAACAATTTTTTTCCTACTTTTTGTTGTATCTAGTTTATTATTCAATTAATAATCCATTTTAAATTAAGGGGCTTATACTTATTTTTTTCTATAGATGATCAAAAATGTACCTTACTCTTTTCTTTAACTTTCTACTAATGATAGGAACCCCCCCTTTTTTATTATTAGGAATATCTTTAATAATTTGTTAGAAATTAAATCGAATCTTTGAGACGCGAAGATATAGATATGCAAAAATTCAATCAATAAAGAACAAACTCTTTAGTTTAATTTTTAATAATTGAAAATTAAATGACGAGTTTTTGCTAAAACTTCTTCCGGAGAATATTTACTGAATATCTATTCTATAATTTCTATTTAGAATTCTATAATATATATTTATATATTAATATATATATATAATATATATAGAAAAAAAAAGAGTATAGATTGGAACATATACACAATAATTGAACCGATGACTATTCTTGATTTCACAATTGAATCAATTCCATACCAATTCCAAATTTAGAGGAATGTTATGCTAAAACTTCGTTTGAAACGATGTGGTAGAAAGCAACGTGCGACTTGAAGGGCCCGATCCATTGTGGATTCTTTCTTTTATCCACCATTTTCTATTTATATATTATATTAAGTGAAGGTGCTCGTGACTCGACATCAGTTGGTAATCAAAATAGTCCATGGTGGAGCTCGAGTAGAACGTCTTAATTTATTTTTCGGAGCAAGAATCTAGGGTTAATGCAAATCAATAAATTGGAGAATAACTTCATCAATATCTCTTAGATATAAAAATCGAAAGGATCCTTTTTGATAAAATTCTTCAGTAATTAAGGTTGGAATTAATCAAACTTTTTCGATCCAACAAAGTGTATCACACGGGAATCCATCGTTCGTAAGATTCTTGGATGGAAGGAAATCTAAAAGAAGGGGTATGTTGCTACCATTTTAAAAGGATTAAGAAGCACCGAAGTAATGTCTAAACCTAATGATTGATAAAGGATCCCAAAACAAGGAAACACCGTCTCAATAATTGCCGGGCCAGATTTAAGAATCTAAATCTAGTTTTTAAAGCAGAGACAAACGAAAAGGCGGGCGTAAAGACCACTCAATAAATGAAATTGCCTAATCATTGTTTTGTTTTTTGAGCTATTTAAGAGTTATTTGATTTGAGTTATGAGTACAAAATTATCTCTTTTTTAATTTTCAAGAACGAAAAAGAAAAAAAAAAAGATTTAAATAATAGTCTAATTGATTTGATAATTTTAAAGATGTTTTTGTCATTTTTTAGAATTGTATACTTTATATAATATACCTTTTATATTATAGTATACATAGAAAAAACTTCAGATCAAATTCTTTTTTCTTGAGCCGTACGAGGAGAAAACTTCCTATACGTTTCTAAGAGGGGTATTGTTCATCTACATCTATCTCAATGAGCTGTCTATCGAATCGTTGCAATTGATGTTCGATCCCGAAGAGAAGGAAAAGATCTTCAAAAAGTGGGTTTTTATGATCCGATAAAAAATCAAACTTATTTAAA